>PITA01006870.1:25521-96107 GCA_004023965.1 Spilogale gracilis
TCATTCTTCTATACGTAGCTGTCCAATTTTCCCAGCACCATTTATTGAAGAGACTGTCTTTTTTCCACTGGATATTTTTTCCTGCTTTGTCAAAGATGATTTGCCCATAGATTTGTGGGTCCATATCTGGACTCTCCACTCTGTTCCATTGGTCTATTTCTCTGTTTTTGTGCCAGTACCACGCTGTCTTGGTAATCACGGCTTTGTAATAAAGCTTGAGGTCAGGTAATGAGATGCCCCCCAGCTTTGCTTTTCTTCTTCAGCAATTCCTTAGCGATTCAGGGTCTTTTTTGGTTCCATATAAATTTTAGGATTGTTTGTTCCAGCGTTTTGAAGAATGTTGGTGGAATTTTGATCAGAATGGCATTGAAAGTGTAGATTGCTCTGGGCAGTATAGACATTTTGACAATGTTTATTCTTCCAATCCATGAGCATGGAATGCTCTTCCATCTTTTTGTGTCTTCTTCAATTTCTTTCATGAGTGTTCTGTAGTTCCTTGAGTACAGACCCTTGACTTCTTTGGTTAGGTTTATTCCTAAGTATCTTAAAGTTTTTGGTGCTATAGTAAACGGAATAGATTCTCTGATTTCCCTTTATATTTTTTCATTGTTAGTGTATAAGAATGCAACTAATTTCTGTGCATTGATTTTGTATCCTGCCACATTACCGAATTGTTGGATGAGTACTAGTAGTTTGGGGGTAGAGTCTTTTGGGTTTTCCACATAGAGTATCATGTTGTCTGCAAAGAGAGAGAATTTGACTTCCTCTTTGCCAAGCTGGATACCTTTTATTTCTTTCTGTTGCCTGATTGCTGTTGCTAGGACTTCTAACACTATGTTGAACAGTAGTGGTGAGAGTGGGCATCCTTGCCTTGTTCCTGATCTCAGAGGAAAGGCTGTCAGTTTTTCCCCATTGAGGATGATATTTGCTGTGGGTTTTTCGTAGATAGGTTTTATGAGGTTGAGAAATGTTCCCTCTATCCCTATACTTTGAAGAGTTTTGATCAGGAACGGATGTTGTATTTTGTCAGATGCCTTTTCTGTAGATGCAAAAATTTCTTAACAAAACTTAGCAAATAGAATTTTGCAATACCAAAAAAAGTAATTACATACCATTACCACATGAGTTTATTCCAGAGATACAAGGCTGTTCTGTATATGAAAATCAGTCAGTGTGATCTACCATATTAACAAGCTAAAGGAGAAAATTCACTTGATTATATCAATTGATATAGGAAAAGCATTTGACAAATTTCAACACCTATGTATGGAGAAAAAAACTCTCAGAAAAATTAGAGGGGAATTTATCAGCTTGATACATTGCATCTATAAAAACTTTTCCACCAACATCATATTTAATAGTGAATGCTTTTTCACTAATATCAGTAACACGGCAAGAATATCTATTCTCACCACTTTTTAAAAATTAATTTATTTTCAGTGTTCCAAGATTCATTGTTTATGCCCCATACCCAGTGCTTAATGCAATACATGCCGTCAGTACCCACCACCAGGCTCTCCCATCCCCCACCCCCTTCCCTCCAAGACCCTCAGTTTGTTTCTGAGTCCACAGTGTCTCATTTTTTGTTTCCCTCCCCGAATTACCCTACTTCTTTTATTTTTAAGATTTTTTATTTATTTGACAGAGAGAAACATAGCCAGAGAGGGAACACAAGCAGGGGGAGTGAGAGAGGGAAAAGCAGGCTTCCCAGTGAGCAGGGAGCCCGATGTGGGACTTGAACCTGAATCTCCGGGATCATGACCTGAGCGGAAGGCAGTTGCTTAACCAACTGAGCCACCCAGGCACCCCACCAAATTACCCTATTTTCTATTTCCTTTCCTTCTCCTACTGTCCTCTATATTACTCCTTATGCACCATAAGTAAGTGAAACAATGTGATACTTGACTTTCTCCATTTGGCTTATTTCACTCAGCATAATGTCTTCCAATTGCTACAAAAGTTGGGAATTCATCCTTTCTGATGGAGACGTAATATTCCATTGTATATATGTACCACATCTTCTTTATCCATTCATCTGTTGAAGGGCACCTTGGCTCTTTCCACAGTTTGGCGATTGTGGCCATAGTTTATTTTGCTGAATAAACATTGAGGTAGATATGGCCCTTCTTTTCATTACATCTGTATCTTTGGGGTAAATACCCAGTAGTGCGATTGCAGTGTCATAGGGTAGCTCTATTTTTAGTTTTTTAGGGAGTCTCCACACTGTTTTCCAAAGCAGTTGCACCAGTTTACATTCCCACTAACAGTGTAAGAGGGTTCCCCTTTCTCTGCAGCCTCTCCAACACTTGTTGTTTCCTGTCTTGTTAATTTTGGCCATTCTGACTGGTGTAAGGTGGTATATCAGTGTGGTTTTGATTTGAATTTCCCTGATAGCTAGTGATGATGAACCAATTTTCATGTGTCTGTTAGCTATTTGTATACTATGGAGAAGTGCCTCTTCATGTCTCCTACCCATTTTTTGATGTATTATCTTCTTTTTGGGTGTTGAGTTTGAGTAGTTCTTTATAGATCTTAGATATCAGCCCTTTGTCTGTAGTGTCATTTGCAAATATCCTCTCCCATTCCGTGAGTTGCCTCTTTGTTTTGTTGACTGTTTCCTTTGCTATGCAGAAGCTTTTTATTTTGATAAAGTCCCAAAAGTTCATTTTCACATTTATTTCCTTTGCCTTTGGGGACGTGGTGAAAGAAGTTGCTGTGGCTGATGTCAAAGAGGTTACTGCCTATATTCTCCTCCAGGATTTTGGTATATTCCTGTCTCACATTGAGGTCTTTCATCCATTTCAAGTTTACCTTTGTGTGTGGCGTAAAAGAATGGTCTAGTTTCATACTTAAGTACATAGCTATCCAATTTTCCCAGCACCATTTATTGAAGAGACTGCCTTTTTTTCCACTGGATATTTTTTCCTGCTTTATCGAAGATGATTTGACCATAGATTTGTGGGTCCATATCTGGACTCTCCACTCTGTTCCATTGGTCTATTTCTCTGTTTTTGTGCCAGTACCATGCTGTATTGGTGATCACAGCTTTGTAATAAACCCTGAAATCAGGTAATGTGATGCCCCCAGCTTTGTTTTTCTTCTTCAACAATTCCTTACCAATTCAGGGTCTTTTTTGGTTCCATATAAATTTTAGGATTGTTTGTTCCAATGCTTTGAAAAATGTTGGTGGAATTTTGATAGGGATGGCATTAAAAGTACAGATTGCTTTAGGCAGTATAGACTTTTTTTTAAAGATTTTATTTATTTACTTGACAGAAACACAGCCAGAGAGGGAACATAAGCCAAGGGGAGTGAGAGAGGGAGAAGCAAGCTTCCCACTGAGCAGGGAGCCCAATGCGGGGCTCGATCCCGGGTCTCCAGTATCATGACCTGAGCCGAAGGCAGTCACTTAACCAACTGAGCCACCCAGGTGCCCCGGCAGTATAGACATTTTAACAATGTTTATTCTTCCGATCCATGGGCATGGAATGCTCTGTCATCTTTTTCTGTCTTCTTCAGTTTCTTTCATGAATGTTCTATAGTTCCTCGAGTACAGATCCTTAACTTCTTTGGTTAGGTTTATTCCTAGGTATCTTATGGTTTTTGGTGCTATAGTAAATGGAACCGATTTTCTGGTTTCCCTTTCTATATTTTCATTGTTAGTGTATAAGAACACAAATGATTTCTGTGCATTGATTTTGTGTCCTGGCACATTACTGAATTGTATGAGTTCTAGTAGTTTGGGGGTAGAGTCTTTTGGGTTTTCCACAGAGTATCATGTCATCTGCAAAGAGAGAGAGTTTGACTTCTTCTTTGCCAATTTAAATATCTTCTATTTCTTTCTGTTGTCTGATTGCTGTTGCTAGGGTTTTTAACACTATGTTGAACAATAGTGGTGAGAGTGGGTATCCTTCTCTTGTTCCTGATCTCTTAGTGAAGGCTGTCAGTTTTTCCCCGTAGAGAGTGATAGTCGCTTTGGGTTTTTCATAGATAGATTTTATAAGGTTGAGAAATATTCCCTCTGTCCCTATGCTTTGAAGAGTTTTAATCAGGAACGGATGTTGTATTTTGCCAAATGCTTTTTCTGCATCAATTGAGAGTACCAGGTGGTTCTTCTCTCTTCTCTTATTGATTTGTTCTATCACGTTGATTGATTTGTGAGTGTTGAACCACCCTTGCATCCCTGGGATAAATCCTACCTGGTCATGGTGGATAATCTTTCTAATGTATTATTGGATCCTATTAGCAAGGATCTTGTTAAGAATCTTGTCATCCATATTCATCAGAGATATTGATCTGAAGTTCTCCTTTTTGATGGGGTTTTATCTGAGGATTAGAGTAATGTTGGCTTCATAGAAAGAGTCTGGAAGTTTTCCTTCTGTTTCTATTTTCTGAAACAGCTTCAGGAGAATAGGCGTTATTTATTCTTTGAAGTTTGGTAGAATTCCCCAGGGAATCCATCAGGTCCTGGGCTCTTGTTTTTTGGGAGGTTTTTGATCATTGCTTCAATCTTGTTACTAGATATTGGTCTATTAAGATTGTCAGTTTCTTCCTGTTTCAGTCTTAGAACTTTATAGGTTTCCAGGAATGCATCCATATCTTCTAGGTTGTTAAACTTATTGGCATATAACTGTTGATAGTAATTTCTGGTGATTGTTTCTATTTCCTTGGTGTTAGTCGTGATCTCTCCCCTTTCATTCATTATTTTATTAATTTGGGTCTTCTCCCTTTTCTTTTGGATTAGTTTGGCCAATGGCTTATCTATCTTATTAATTCTTTCAAAGAACCAGCTTCTAGTTTTGTTGATGTGTTCTGCTGTGTCTCTAGGTTGTAATTCATTGATCTCTGCTCTAATCTTAATTATTTCCCGTCTTGTATGGGGGGTTGGTTTTATTTTTTGTAGATTTTCCAGTTCTTTAAGGTGTAATGAGAGTTGGTGTACTTGGAATTTTTCAGGGTTTTTTTGAGTGAGGCTTGGATGGCTATGCATTTCCCCCTTAGGACTGCCTTTGCTGTATCCCATAGGTTTTGGATCGATGTATCTTCATTCTCATTGGTTTCCATGAAGTGTAAGATTCTTTTTTGATTTCCTGGTTGATCCAGAGATTCTTGGGTAGGATAGTCTTTAGCTTCCAAGTGTTTGATTTTCTTCTGAACTTTTTGTTCTGGTTGAGTTCCAGTTTCAAGGCATTGTGGTCAGAGAATATGCAGGGAATAATCTCAATCATCTGGTATCAGTTGAGCCCTGATTTGTGACCTAGTATGTGGTCTATTCTGGAGAAAGTTCCATGTGTACTCAAGAAGAATGAGTATTCTGCTGTTTTAGGGTGGAATGTTCTGAATATATCTATGAGATCCATCTGGTCCAATATGTCATTCAAAGCTCTTGTTTCTTTGTTGATTTTCTGTTTAGATGATTTATCCATTGCTGAGAGGGGAGTGTTAAGATCTCCTACAATTAATGTGTTCGTATCAATATGACTCTTTAGTTTGCTTAACAGTTGACTTATGTAGTTGGCTGCTCCCATGGTGGGGCATAAATATTTACAATTGTTAGATCTTCTTGGTGTTTAGACCCTTTGAGAATGATGTAGTGTCCTTCTGTGTCTCTGACTACAGTCTTTAGATTAAAATCTAATTTGTCTGATATGAGAATCGCTACCCCGGCTTTCTTTTGAGGTCCATTGGCATGAAAGATGGTCTTCCATCCCCTCACTTTCAATCTGGAAGTGTCTCTAAAGACAATTCAAAATGTGTCTCTTGTAAACAGCATATGGACAGGGTTTGTTGTTTTATCCAATCTGCAACCCTGTGCCTTTTTATTGGAGCATTTAGGCCATTCACATTGAGAGTGATTATTGATAGATACGTTTTTATTGACATCATGTTGCCTGTGAATTTCATGTTTCTATAGATTTCCTCTGTAAATTTCTGTTCTGTGTCACTCTTGGGTTTGTTTCTCTTTTATAGAATCCCCCTTAATATTTCTTGTAGTGCTGGCTTGGTGGTCACATAATCTTTTAGACCTTGTCGGTCCTGGAAGCTCTTTATCTCTCCTCCCTTTATCTCTCCTCCCTTTTGAAAGTGAACTTTGCTGGGTACATTATCCTTGGTTGTATTTTTTTTCATGTAATTTCCTGATATGTCTTGCCAGCCCTTTCTGGCTTGCCAGGTTTCTGTAGATAGGTCTGATGTTATTCTGATGGTCCTCCCTCTATAGGTAAAGGATCGCTTTTCCCTAGCTGCCCTTATGACCTATTCTTTGATTTTATGATTCATGAATTTCACAATTATGTGCCTGGAGGTTTTTCTGGCCTCATTGATCTTGAGGGTGGGGTGTCCTCTCCGCCTCTAGAACATGAGCACTTGTTTCATTCCCCAGGTTAGGGAAATTTCATCCACGATTTGTTCAACTATATCTTCTAGGCTTCTCTGTCTCTCAACTCCCTTGGGGATTCCAATAATTCTGATATTGGAGCATTTCATGGCATCATTTATTTCCCTAATTCTATTTTCATGGGATTTTAGCTGTTTGTTCCAAGACTTCTCTTGTTCCTCCTTCTTAATCCATCTGTTGCTAAATCACTAATATGATCTTCAGCTTCACCTACCCTGGCTGTTAGTGTATTTAAATTAGATTGCATCTCATTAATAGCCTTTTTACCCTCTGCCAGTTCGGCTTTCACTTCTGTCCTTAGAGCTTCTATCTTGCCACTAATGTTCTTTTCCAACTTAGCCATTGTTTGGATGATTGCTACCCTGAATTCCATTTCTGTCATATTGTTTATGTTCATTTCCAGTAATTCTGTGACAGGGGTTGCAGTCTCTGGATTTTTCTCCTATTGGTTGTTCCTCCTCTGAGTCCTTTTATCGAGGGGTGGTTGAGGGGATGTATAGCTGAATATATCAACTACAATCCAGGTGAATTGCTCGTTGGAAAATTTCGGAGCAATCAGAAGTCTCCACCAAAAAGGAAGAAGAAAGAAAAAAGAGAGAGAGAAAGAAAAAAGAAGCAAGAAAAAACCCGGCCAGAATGTGCCCCAATGGTAGGATTTATATGGTACAAAACTACAACAGAGTAAAGAAAAAGACCATCAAAATAAAAAAAAGTTGAAGAGATCAAAAAGCTAAACCCAACCCAAATGACCCCCAAGACCAGTATTTATATATTACAAAGGTAAAAACAATTACACAGAAACACTAACAGAAGAATAGAATGGGAAGGTGAGTACGAACCCTTGTTGTGGGCAAGGTAAGTATTTCAGATCTGCTTGGGTGTGTCTTGTTATTATTGTTAGAGGAGTCCACTTTCTATAGATATAGGGAGATTAAAACTGGTTTGTATATAGGGGTAGTATTGAATAGGAATGAAGGATTACCTTGAAGCTTATAACTATATGTATATGTAAAAGAAGAAAGAATAAAGAAGAGAGAAAAAGGAAAAAGCAAAAAACAGAAGAAGCAACAACAACAACAAAACACAGGTATGTGTTTGAAAAAAAGTTCAAAGTAAAAAGTTATGGAGTATTGTATTAAGTATCATATTGTGTTAATAAGTGAGTTAAAAAATAAAAGAACAAAAACTGAGTGAATTTTAAAATAAAGTGAAAACTTTAAAAGTAAAAATAGAAAAAAGTTTAAAAAGCAAATAAGGTGAAAAACTGTATCAATAAAGCGTACAGCTTTTGGGGCAGTACTAGGAGTTTAATATATTGCCTTTCCCCCCCACCGATGTTGGGGTTTTACAGTTTGGGTGTTGTCCTCTTGCGCTTCTGGCATGCCTTCTGGGGGCGGGGCCTGACACGCTGTTTTTCAGTCCCTTCTACCTGGGCTGCTTCTCTCAGCCGCCTTCCTAGGGACTGGGCTCCATGGCAACCAGGTTTTCAGGCTTTTGTTCTCTGGAGGATTTGTTCTTTTGCAGCTTTTTGTAGCTTTTCAGAAAGTCAGGCCAGAGCAAGATGTCTGCGCCCAGACCTCTGTCTCAGAGAGAGGCCTCAGTTAGCAGCCCTCTGAATGGTGCAGAGCACACAGACTCTCTCCGTATTTTCCCCTTTGTCTTGCCATTTCTCACAACTGGGCGCACCCGCAGCCCCTAGACAGAATGGAGTCCAAGGCCCCCATTTATCGTTTCACTCCCGCGCCAGGGAAACCACGACTGATTTCGGGTCGTGTGACCTTATCTCTGCCCAGAGAGTCTCTGTAGTGCAGGAGAGACTGAGATCCCGCGGCCCTGAAGGTCACCCAAAAGTCTGCAGAGTCACCTACTTTGAGGGTTGCGCGTGCCTGGCCCAAGTGGCAGGGGGGAAAAGGTGGCAGGTTTTTTTGGTTTTGTTTTTGTTTTTAATTTTTATTTTTTTTCAGTGTTCCAAGATTCATTTCCCATGCCCCACACCCAGTGCTCCATGCAATAGATGCTCTCAGTACCCACCACCAGGCTCTCCCATCCCCCTACTCCCTCCCTCCAAGTCCCTCAGTTTGTTTCTGTGTCCAAAGTCACTCTTGTTTCGTTAAAGATATTCCATGCCACCAGTTTCCCTCCCGTGCGGCACCAGGGAGCCTGGTGTCGTAGTTTTATATCCCTGCCAATGGTGAAGACCCTTTGCTTTTGAGTGCTTTTAACCAAACTGCAAGTTGATGCTGGTCCCTGAGCACAGGGCACTTTCGTATTGGGGTATTACTTTCCAATGGTTCACTTCTGTTGGCTCCCTCCCCCTCCTATTTCTCCTCTGCAATCAGTCTGAGCACTCCCACTCCACTTTACCTCTCTAGCAGAGGTAAAGATGCTCTTATGTCCCTGTAGAGATCCAGAAGTGACCCAGAAGTGTGTAGTCTTACATCTCAGGCTGATTTCATGGTTGTTCAGATTTTCCTGGTAGATAGTTCAGCTCACTTCAGGAGACCTTTTGAAACAGGGTCTCCTACTTCTCCGCCATCTTGCCCCTCCTATTCTCACCACTTTTATTCGAGATAGTAGTGGAGGTCTAGTCCATGCAATAGGTAAGAAAAAAATGCAGATCAGAAAGGAAAAATTAACATGGTCACTATTTAAAGAAAATGTAAAAAATCCCAAAGAATCAGCAAAACTGGGGCCCCTGGGTGGCTCAGTCATTCGGCATCTGCCTTCGGCTAAGGTCATGATCTAAGAAACCTGGGACTGAGCTCCGTGTTGGGCTTCCTGCTCAGCGGGGAGCTTACCTCTCCCTCTCTCATTCCCCCTGCTTATATTCCCTCTCGCTGTCAAATGAATAAATAAAATCTTTAAAAGAAAAAAACAGAATCTGCAAAACTCCTAGAATTAAACAGGTTCAGCACAAGTTGAATATAAGGTAAAGATGCAAAAATCTATTGTATTTCTATGTGCTAACAATGAATATTAAAAACAAAACTACAGTCTTGTCAGTCATCACTCAAAAGCAGGAAATACTCAGGTGTAAATCTCGCAAAATAAGTTCCAGGTTTGTATGCCAAAAAATGCACAATTTTGATGACAGAAATCAAAGATCTAAAGAAATGGAGAGACAGGATGTTCATGAATGGGAAGGCTCACATAGCAAAGATATTAATTCTCCTCCCCAAATTTAAGGGATGAATTTAACGCAATTCTTACCAAAATCCTGATAGGATTTTTTTCAGCTAAAAGCACAATTGATCTAAAACGTATATGGAAAGACAAAGGGATTGGAAGAGCTGCAACAATTCTGAAAACGAAGAATAAAATAGAAGGGATCGCTCTACCCAGTAGTGAAGCTGATAAAATACAGCTAACGTCCTCAAGGCCATGTGGTATGGTGAGACAGATACGTGGATCAATGGGACAGAATAGAGAACCCAAGAATAGACCCACACGATATGCCCCATGATTGACAATGTCATCATCCCGCTGGTGGTCCCATGCTATAATTTTGCAGGTGGTTCCCGTGGGGAGAGACTAGGGAAAGGGTACACTGACCTCTCTGTAGTAATCAGTTCAGGTGCCAGAATGGTAGTCTACAAATTCCCTCGCAGCAGCTAGTTTAATTTAGGAACCAAAAGCAGGTCAGACTGCGGGTGTAAAGCAGGTTATTATCACCAACCATAACTGCGTAATTTCACCTTGCTTCCTGACTAGGTCTTTATTTGGCCTCTTATGAAAGTGAGAGCCCAGAGAACCAAACAGAAAAAGAGAGGTGGAAATCTCTAAGGTGAGTCTGGGAGCCAAGACAGGGGTGGGGACAGGCTAGGGGATGGGGGGGGGGGGAGATAGGTGGGTCCTTGGGGCCAGGCCAGGGCCCAGGGGCTTTGTGGGTCCCCAGGTCCACAGGGAGAGGGCTGATTAGGCCGGGCTCTTAGGGGTGGGGCCAGTACTCAAGCGCTGCGTGGGCGGAGGCTGGGATTGCAAACCAAGCCCATGGCTGGAGACCGTCCCTAAGGACCGTCAAGGTCCTGCCAGGTTTTGGGTCCAGGAACCTCCAGTCTTATGCCAGAAAGTGAGGCAGTCTCTCCTGCTCATTCATCCTGCAAATGCAGCCCAGCGGAGGTTGGCGTGGACCCGCAGCTGTGGGCTCAGACGACTAAGCCGTGAGGGGTGTACGGAGCCCCACTGGGGCAGGAGTCACCTGCCCCACAGTTGACACGCTGGAGGGAAGTACAGTCACCACCCTGGGCGTGTTTAAATCTGCAGATCTTCTATTTTGGGGAAGACGTGAGAAGCGCGAGGAGGCGGAAGAGGAGGAGGAGAGGAGGAAGTCAGCAGAAGCCTTCCACAGCCCTGCCTCAGCCGGCCTGGCAGAAAACAAAGGTGTTGGCACCTCACTGCTTTGCAAACCATGACCACGTGGCCTGGTGCCCACCCCAGCGACCACACGGCACGAAAGACCTTTCTCCACCTTCTGTGGAATCTCAGCCCTCGATGGGGCCCTGCAGGTAGCTCGTGCCTCCAGAGCTCTGCCTTCAGGACGGTGGGGGTCACATTGCTGGCCCGTCTGTCCATCCTCTCAGCAAGGACGCAGCACCACCCCCAGAGCACTGGGTGACTACTGTGTCGCTCTCCCTGGGTGATGGGCGCCACAGAGGCTAACCCCCCATCTGTCCCCAGATGGCCTGGGATCCTCCACATCTGCAGCAGGCACCACACCAGTGGCCCCTGCCGTTCTGCTGATGGACCCTACCCTGTCCCCTAAGATGGGCTCTGCAGCCCCATTCACCCCCTTTCCAGATCCTGCTGGTATCAGGGGACAGCTTTCTGGTGACAACTGTGAAACTGGTCATCTGAGTCACAAAAAAGACAACATGTACAGTACATTGTAAATTTTAGAGTTGGTATAAACATACGCATACACTCTGCATATCCATATCCACACTGCTGCTCACCTGTGGGCCTGGGATCAGCTTCCGTTGGGATGCAAGGCAGTCTCCTGGCTCAGGCCTGGGGTTGCTGTGGCTTTGGGTCAGAATAGAGACGTGGTGGCTGTTTCCCCTCCGTAGACCCCAAGTTGGGCTGACAGGCCGATGTGGCCAGACACCTCTTATTGAGGTGGGCTGGGGTGGGGCTGAGGAGCCCTCCATGGGGCTCCTCTCCCTGGGCTCCCCCTGCCCCCAGACCCTTGCACACTAAGTCAAGTTTCTGTGCCAGGAAGGGGACAGGCCGTGCAACTGCTGAGCCCCCACCTGGCACGTGACCAAGTACCCCAACCAGGAAGGCAGGGAATATGATGTGCACCCCCTCTCCCGGTCAGGGCCTGCTGGGAAGAGGGGGTGAGGGTGTTGGGGTACACTGATCCACCCTGGCCAGTGCCTCGGTGCCCCTCAGTGCCAGGCATGGCTGTCCTGGTGGCCTGGACTTGGGTCCCATCTGAGGGACAGGCCAAGACAGAGTGGCTAACACTTCTAGGTGCCTCCTATGACTCGGGGAATTGTACCAGGCGAATCCAGGACCTCAGCAAGCCGCCAGATGGGAACCTTCTGGTTAAGCAAGACTAGCCCACCCCCTTTGCATCTGAGACCCCAGAGACAGAGAGTAGGGACTGGACTCCTGCCAACTCCTGCCCTGCCTTAGGCCACATCCTGCTCCTGCTGGAGCTCCAAGGAAACTGTTCCCTGTTTCCTACTTCTGTGACCTTGTCTGTACTGTTTCCACTGTCTGGCATGCTGTACCCCGCTTTGTCAATGCAATCAGAAGGTCAGCCTCGGGAGAGGGATTCCTGACATGCAGTCCCCCCGCCCCCATCTCCAGGCCTGCTCCCTCCAGCCCCTCAATGGCTAAGTGAAGAATGGGGGTAGGAAGGATGGCAGGGGAGGCTGGGACTCACCCCCCACCCCTGCCGAACAGGTGAGAGGGAGGCAGCCCCCAATGAGTCCCTTGAAGGGGCTCTGGCTGAGTGGGTTTATGTTTCAGGTTCACCCTAGGGGCCCTTGAACCTGCTCTCCACTCCTCTGAGCAGCAGCTGGGTGGAGGCCCCAGTGCAGCCAAGAGGAGGGCCTTGCACACCAGCCTGGCAGCCCCCCAGGTGAAAATCGTGGTGTTCCTTCGCCAGGTGGAGCCTCACAGTCCTGCCAGGGATGGTGCCCTGCTGATGGCCACGCAGTTCCTCAGTCACACCCCTACATGCACTGCCCTTCCCTGCAGAGGCCCCTTTGTCCTCCTGCTGGCCAGACCTCAGTCCTTACAGCTGGGTTCCATGACCCACAGGGGCTCTAGAGGTTCAGGGGCTATGCCTGTGGGGCAAGGGTCAGCAGCCTAAGTGGTGCCCAAGACTCATGCCCGGGAGGCACAGCCCAGCGCCAGGTGACATGGGCCCCCAACACGCAACCCAGGTCAGCTGTGAGGCAGGCATCGGGGCCTTAGGGCCTCAGGGAAGCCAGTGGCCACACTGTGCCCAGGAGGCCAAGGAGGGGGCCTGGCTGTGGTCTCTTCTCGTGTTCAAAACCTCCAAGCCCTCCAGAGAAGGAAACATAGACGGCGGGTGGAGGCACAAGAAAATATCCCTGACCGGTCTCTGCTTCAGAGACCCCTGGGCCTGGCTGGGATTCAGAATTAATTCATTCTCCCCTGGGTGATGCATGGGTCTCCTGAGACCCCTGGCCCCATATGGCTTGACACTGGAGATGCAGTCCACCATCCACAGCCCCCACAATTCCTGAGGTGAGGGTATCTCCATCACACCTGAGGTTTATCCCAGTAACCTAGCCACATCTGAGCCTCTGCAGAAGCCTGGTTATCCCACCTAGCAGCCCCCCACGGGAGGACCCCACAGGACCCCAGGTGGTTCTCGAAGGTGTGGCCAAAACTGTCCCAGAGGATATGACATACAACACCCCCGTCCCTGACAACTCAGGGACAGGGGACCACCAGCTTGGCCCGTGGTGCCTCGGACCTCTCAGGCAGCCATCAGACCTCAGGCCATTGTGTCCCCCAGCACTAAGGCCTCGTATGAGGTTCTTGAGGAAGGGGCACCCCCCAAGCAATGCCCCAGGCTCTAATTTTCAACTGCTGACAAGCCCCTGGGGGACCAAGGGGGCAAGAAGCCGAATATCTCAGCCCAGCTAGTGCCTCGGCTAGAAGCCCCATTTGACCCTGAAACTCGGTCACATGTGCCGAGCCCCAAGCCTGGAGCTTTACACGCAGCCTCCCAAACCCCATGAGGTAGGTGCTGTCACCGTTCCCATTTGGCGAGCAACAAAACAGAGGCCTCAGAAAGGTGAAGCCATTGCCCACGGATACTCTGCTCACAGAAATGTCACCTGCACCTTCCAGAATCCACCAGTACCCAGAGCTCACTCCTGAGGCTGTGCAGAAGCCAGGGGGAACAAGGTGTGCCCCCTGGTGGCCGAGCCGTTCAGGAGTGCCCTGCGTCATCTCACACATAAGACAAATCGTCCTGCTGTCTCCAGCTACCCTCCATGGGACCTACCGGGCAAAGCCGTGCCTCATTCCTGGTGGCAGAAGATAGCAGGCCTCACCTCCCCTCATCATGCCACCCTCTATCATCAGCACATGTGCTGTGAGGTTCCGATCCTGCTGCCTAGCATCCTCACTGATTTCCACTCCCCAGCACTCAGGGAGAGCCCTGGGGCCCTGGGTCAGGAGACAGATCCAGTATGGGGACCTGGAAACTCATGTACAGCCTACCTCTCGGCCAAAACTATGAGCTCACCCATGGCTGAGTGGGGTGCCTGCCACCATTGTCCTCCAGGCAGGACCAGAGAGGTGGGAAGATTCACTGGAGATGAACAGACCCGAGACATGAGCTAGAACCCTCACTACTGACCAATGGGCCTTCACCAAGGGGACAAGCTAAGAGGACTATAGTTTGGCCAAGAGGAGGGAGTCGAATTCCAGACTGTCTGGGGTGGAGAGCAATGGTAGGACAGACCAGCAGAGGCCAGATGGTGAAAGACCCCATAGGGTAGACTGAGGAGATTGAAGGTTATATCACAGGCTCTGGGAGCCAATGGGACAGGGGGAGAGGCACTGAAGAATTTAGGGAGGAATGTCATGGTTGATCCAATCTGTCAGTTTGACAAGGCCATAGGGTGTCCAGATATTTAAGCAAACATTATTCCGGGTGTGTCTATGAGAGTGTTTCTCGATCAGAGTCCCATTTGAATCAGTAGACTGAGCAACGTAGATTTCCCTCTCCAACATGCGTCAACCTCATCCCATCCCTCTACAAAAAGTAGAGAAAGGGAGAATCTTCTCTCTCCCTCTCTTCTGCATTTGGATTGGAAGTTACCCCATTGGTTCTCCTATGATCTTGTGCTTAGCAAATCTTGGGACTTCCCAGCCTTCATAATTATGTGAGCCAATTCCTTATAAATCTATCCATCTATGGCTTAGCTCTCCTTTGCTTCCTCTAGAGAACCCAGACCAATATAAGGTGGAACATGGCCAGTTTTAGAAAGATCCCTTTGACACCTTTTAACTCAATAATTCTACTGTTGTAATTTATCCCAAGGGGGAAAAAGTTCAAAATTAGCACAGTATTTGCATAACGGAAAAGTAATGAATGGTTACATTACTCCTATTTCAACTGCAGAGAGCAGTTGGATTTATCTCCCCAGCCCAGCTGGGAGCCCGAGAGCCCTCCCTCCCCACCTTTTGAGGGGCCACACCTGAACCATTTCTTGGAACCCCCGGGGGAGACGGGTGCCTTATCCTGGCCTCCACGTGCACACGGAATGAGCCAAGCAGCAAGGAGCTAAGTGCTATGCTAAACTCACTGCAGCCTAGCAACGCAGAAAACTTTTCCATCAATTTATTTACTCCCGTGGCTTTATGGACAGTTATACACTCTTCATTTCAATAATGATTTACCTTTTTGGAATACAGCCATGTGGAGTCCAGTTTGGGTTTAAATTAAAATCTCTTCATGCTAACGCACACAATCTCTCTGGGTAGGTCTGCCTCGAGAGTTCATCGCTGGAGCTCACACACCAGGGCACTTAGCAGGGAGACTTGCTAGCAGGTGATGGGCTTGAGAGGAGAAGGTGGGCTGGCCCAGGGTGTGGCCATAGAGGTGGCCAGAGGAGGCCAGATATGGGACCTGGTTTGAAGGTAAAGCCAACAGGATTTGCTGCAGATGTGCATGTCGGATGTGCAAATGAAGGAGAGGTCAAAGCGGACTCCGGGATTTTTTGGCCCCAGGCAAATGGAAGAGTGAGATCGCCATATACCCTGAGATGCCAGAAAACCGGGAGAGGACCATGACTGCAGAGGAAAATGGGGAATTTGATGCAAAGCATTTCTGTTTGAACGTCCATTCGACAGCCCAGGGAAGAAAGTAAGTATGGACTGGCGTCCATGATTCTGGGGTTCAGAGGGCGATCAGGCCTGGTGTGCATATTGCCTGTAAATCCAGAAGTCCAGGGAACACATCTATGGAATAGCAAACAGAGAGAGGTACCCAAGCCGTGGGCCTCTCAAATGTTCAGAGGCATAGAAACGGCGGATCCATCAAAGGACGTTGAGAGGGAATTTCTAGAAGTTAAGAGGGAAACCAAAGAAGAATATGAAGCTGACAGAGATTCAGGAAGGGAAGGGTGATCAGCTGCATCAAATGCTGCTGAGAATCAGGTAAGACAAGGACCACTAGCTAGCTTACCAGAGAGAACCATGGAAAAGGACAGCCGGGAGGAACCCAGTCTTCTTTTCCCCAGCCTCCAGTAGTACGGACCTCACTGTCCTTTGGATGCTCGTGACCATATACCGTCAAGGCCACCAACCACTTCCAAAGCCAAAGTCACATGTTTCAGGCTTCCACTGAGACTGTGCCCCACTTCCCACAAACTGACATTTGTTATAGTTAGCTATTGCTGCATAAGAAATCACTGAAAATTAGTGACTTCCTAAACATAATCACTTTATTTTATCTCACAATTTTGTTGGTGGGCTCAGTTGATGAGTCTCCCATTCCATGCAACATCAACAGAGGTAATTTGGCAGTACTCAACTAATCGATGGGTTGGCCTAAGAGAATCTCACCATACAAGAAAAACTCGGATTTTTTTCTCCCTATGTAGGGAAAAAACGAGTTCTTCCCTACCATGAGTTTCTTCCCTGGGGGTCTCCTTCACTAACTCACACAGAACACTTTACTTCTGTCACTTCTGGTCACCACATATATGGAGGTTTTTTCCCACAACAAGCAGTTCTCTGTGACACCAGCTGGGCATCCTACAAATTAGCTCAGATCTGAGTTGTTAATCTCTACCAGGAGATAGTGTCACATGACACAGGATGAGGGCTTGGTCCCATGAGACTGCCCCCATCATCAACACTCCAGGTGCCAAATTGCAAGACCAGGTTGTTAACTGTGCCTCTGGCCAATCAACTATAGATGGAAGATTCCAATGCCCCCTTCCTTGGGTTCTATTAATTTGCTAGAGCAGTTCACAGAGTTCAGAGAAATACTTGCATTTACCAGTTTATTAAAGGATATAATAAAGCATACAGAAGAACAGCCAGATCAAGAGATACATAGGGTGGGGTATGGGTGGGTCCCAAGCACAAGACGTTCTGTCCCCATGGAGTACGTGTGTGTCATCCTCCCAAAGTGGATGCACTTTACAACCTGGAAACCCTTTGAGCCCCCTCCTATTAGAAATTTATGGAGTTTTCTTCATGTAGGCATGCTCAATTATTAAGTCCATTTCTAGCTCCTCTTATTTCTTGGAGAGGGTGGGGATGGGGAGTGCTGAAAATTCCAAGCTTCTGATATGGGCTTGGTCTTTATGGTGACCAACCCCCAGCCTGGAACCATCCAGGAGCCCATGCAGAGTCACCTAAAAAGAGCAATATGTGCTCCTAGAGCTCTTATTGCTTAGGAATTTGCAAAGGTCTTAAAAGCTCTGTGTCAGGGATGGGGTCAAAGGCCAAATATGAAAATGAGATATTCCTAGTATTCTTATCACTGCGGAAATTACAAAGGTTTCAGGAAATCGTTGCCAGGAACCAGAAGTAGAGATAGTATCTATTTTCTGTCATCTCAAACTTATTCATATGACTAGCGCATTGTGTGTGGGGGGGGAATGATAGTAAGGTTGAGCTCAGTGGAGACTGTTAACAGGAGAACCTATGGTTGTCCTCTATTAATGATTAGCTCAAAACTCCTCAGAGCATGGGAATCTCAGGGTAATCATGCTTTTTGCATGTTGAATGGGAGAAAGTGCCTGATTTCTTATGATCTAGCCTCAAAAGTCCCAGGATATTACATCCACTGCATTCTGTTGCTCAGGTGGGTTCTATACCCAGTCCAGATGCAAGAAAGGAAGAGGAATAGATTTCCTCTATTCCTCCAGTCCAAAGGCTGACTTGTTCATTTAGCCATTCTGACTGCTGTAAGGTGGTATCTCATTGTGGTTTGGATTTGTATTTCCCTGATGCTGAGGAATGTTGAACACTTTTTCATGTGTATGTTGGCCATTTGGATGCCTTCTTTGGAGAAATGTTGGTTCATGACTTCTGCCCATTCCTTGATTGGATTATTTGTTCTTTGGGTGTTGAGTTTGAGGAGTTCTTCATAGATTTTGGATACTAGCCCTTTATCTTATATGTCATTTGCAAATATCTTCTCCTATTCTCTTGGTTGTCTTTTGGTTTTTTTGACTGTTTCTTTTGCTGTACAAAAACTTTTGATCTTGATGAAGTTCCAATAGTTCATTTTTGTCCTTACTTTTTTGCCTTTGGCGATGTGTCTAGAAAGAAGTTGCTGGGGCTCAGGTCGAGGAGGTTGCTGCCTGTGTTCTCCTCAAGGATTTTGATGGATTCCTGTCTCATATTGAGGTCTTTCATCCTTTTCAAGTCTATTTTTGTGTGTGGTGTAAGGAAATGGTACAATTTCATTCTTCTGCATATGGCTGTCTAATTTTCCCAACACCATTTGTTGAAAAGACTTTTTTTCCATTGGACATTCATTCTTGCTCTGTCGAAGATGAGTTGACCATAGAATTGAGAATCCATTTTTGGGCTCTCTATTCGGTTCCATTGATCTATGTGTCTGTTTTTGTGCCAGTACAATACTGTCTTGATGATTACAGCTTTGTAATAGAACTTAAAGTCTTGAATTTGATGCCACCAACTTTGGCTTTCTTTTTCAACATTCCTCTGGCTCTTCGGGGTCTTTTCTGGTTCCATATCAATTTTAGGATTGTTTGTTCCATTTCTTTGAAAAACATTGATGGTATTTTGATAGGGATTGCATTAAATGTATAGATTGCTCTAGGTAGCATGAACATTTTCACAATATTTGTTCTTGCAATCTATGAGCATGGAACATTTTTCCATTTCTTTGTGTCTTCCTCAGTTTCTTTCACAAGTACCTTATAGTTTTCTGAGTACAGATTCTTTGCCTCTTGGGTTAGGTTTATTCCTAGGTATCTTATGGTTTTGGGTGCAATTGTAAATGGGATCAACTGCTTAATTTCTCTTTATTCTGTCTTGCTGTTGGTGGATAGAAATGCAACTGATTTCTGTGCATTGATTTTATATCCTGACATGTTACTGAATTCCTGTATGAGTTCTAACAGTTTTGGAGTGGAGTCTCTTGGGTTTTCCACATAAAGTATCATATTACCTACAAAGAGTGAGAGTTTGACTTCATATGGTTCTTGTTCTTTCTTTTATTAATGTAATGTATCACATTGATTGATTTGCAGATATTGAACCAACCTTGCAGCCCAGGAATAAATCCCACATGGTTGTGGTGAATAATCCTTTTAGTGTACTGTTGGATCCTATTGGCTAGTATTTTGGTGAGAATTTTTGCATCTGTATTCATCAAGGATATTGGTCTGTAATTCTCCTGTTTGATAGGGTCTTTGATTTGGGGATCAAGATAATGCTGGCCTTGTAAAATGAGTTTGGGCATTTTCCTTCCATTTCTATTTTTTGGAACAGTTTCAGGAGAATAAGTATTAATTCTTCTTTAAATAGTTGGTAGAATCCCCCTGGGAAGCCATCTCGCCCTGGGCTCTTGTTTTTTGGGAGATTTTTGATGACTGCTTCAATCTCCTTACTGGTTATGGATCTTTTCAGGTTCTCTATTTCTTCCTGGTTCAGTTTTGGTAGTTTATTTGTCTGTAGGAATGCATTCATTTCTTCCGGAGTGTCAAATTTGCTGGTGTATAGCTGTTCATAATATGTTCTTATAATTGTTTGTATTTCTTTGGTGTTGGTTGTGATCTCTCCTCTTTCATTCATGATTTTATAAATTTGGGTCCTTTCTCTTTTCCTTCTGATAAGTCTGTTCAGGGGTTTATCAATCTTAATTCTTTCAAAGAAGCAGCTCCTAGTTTCATTGATTTGTTCTACTGTTCTTTTGGTTTCTATTTCATTGATTTATGCTCTGATCTTTATTATTGCTGGGTTTACACTTTTTTTTCCTGTTCTTTCTCCAGCTCCTTTAGGTATAGGGATAGGTTGTGTACTTGAGACCTTTCTTGTTTCTTGAGAAAGGTTTGCATTGCTACCTACTTTTCTCTCAGGACCACCTTTGTTGTGTCCCAAAGATTTTTGAACAGTTGTGTTTTCACTTCCATTTGTTTCCATGGGTTTTTTAAATTCTTCTTTAATTTTCTAGTTGACCCATTCATTCTTTAATAGAATACTCTTAGGCTCCATGTATTTGAGTTCTTTCCAACTTTCCTCTTGTGGTTAAGTTCTAGTTTCAAAGCATTGTGGTCTGAAAATATGCAGGAAATGATCCCAATCTTTTGGTACCAGTTGAGACCTGATTTGTTACCCAGAATGTGATCTATTCTGGAGAATGTTCCATGTGCAGTAGAGAATAATGTGTAGTCTCTTGCTTTGGGAATGAATGTTCTGAATATATCTGTGACATCCATCTGTTCCAGTGTGTCATTTAAAGCTTTTATATCCTTGCTGATCCTTTGCTTAGATGATCTGTCCATTTCAGTGAGGGGGGGTATTAAAGTCCCTGCTACTATTGTATTATTGTCAATGTGTTTCTTTGATTTAGTTATTAATTGGTTTATATAATTGGCTGCTCCCATGTTAGGTGCATAGATACTGAAAATTGTTAGATCTTCTTGTCGGACAGACACTTTAAGTATGTTATAGTGTCCTTCCTCGTCTCTTACTGTAGTCTTTGGCTTAAATCTAATTTATCTGAATTAAGGATTGTCACCTCAGCTTTCTTTTGATATCCATTTGCATGTTAAATTGTTTTCCACCCCCTCACTTTAAATCTGGAGGTGTCTTTGGGTCTAGAATGAGTTTTGTGGAGACAGCATATCAAAGGGTCTTTTTTTTTTTTTAATCCATTCTGATACCCTGTGTCTTTTGATTGGGGCATTTAGCCCGTTTACATTCAGGATAACTATTGAAAGGTATGAATTTAGTGCCACTGTATTGCCTGTAAGGTGATTGTTACTGTATGTTGTCTCTGTTTCTCTCTGGTCTGTTACTTTTAGGCTCTCTCTTTGCTTAGAGGTCCCCTTTCAATATTTCCTGTAGGACTGGTTTGGTGTTTGAGAATTCTTTTAGTTTTTGTTTGTTCTGGAAGATTTTTATCTCTCCTTCTATTTTCAATGACAGCCTAGGTGGATATAGTATTCTTGGCTGCATATTTTTCTTGTTTAGTGCTCTGAATATATCATGCCAGTCCTTTCTGGCCTGCCAGGTCTCTGTGGATAGGAGTGCTGCTAATCCAATATTTCTATATTTCTGTCATTGTAGGTTACAGACCTCTTCTCCCGAGCTGATTTCAGGGTTTTCTCTTTTTCACTGAAACTTGTAAGTTTTACTATTAGATGATGGGGTGTGGACCTAATTTTATTCATTTTGAGGGGGGTTTTCTGTGCCTCCTAGATTTTGATCCTTGTTCCCCTCACCAAATTAGGAAAATTCTCTGCTATAATTTGCTCCACTATACCTCTGGTCCTCTCTCTCTTTCTTCATCTTATGGGATCCCAATTATTCTAATATTCTTTCACCTTATGGTATCACTTATCTCACAAATTCTCCCCTCATGGTCCAGTAGTTGTTTGTCTCTCTTTTTCTCAGCTTATTTATTTTCCATCATTTGGTCTTCTGTATCACTAATTCTCTCTTCTACCTCATTTATCCTAGCAGTAAGAGCCTCCGTTTTTGATGCACTCATTAATAGCTTTTTAAATTTCAACTTGGGTAGATTTTAGTTCTTTTATTTCTCCATAAAGGGATTCTGTAACATCTTCCATGCTTTTTTAAAGCCCAGCTAGCACCTTAATAATCATCACTCTGAACTGAGGATTCTGACATATTACTAATGTCCCTATTGATTAGGTCCCTAGCTTTTTTTTTTTTTGAGATAAATTCCTCTGCCTTGTCATTTTATCCAAATAAAAACAGATGAAAGAGAGTGCAATATACTAAAAGGGTAACAATGACCCTAGGAAAATATACACTAACCAAATCAGAAGAGACCTGGAACCAAGGGGAGAAGAAAGGGAAAAAAAATCCCTATCTCTATCTATATCTATTTCTCTCTCTCTCTCTCTCCATATAAACATATATATTTATAACTTGACTGGTGAATAGAACAGAGTCACAGACTTGATTTGGGATATATTTTGGTCTATTAGAAGAAACTGCCTCCCAAAATTTTAAAGAAAGAAAAACTTATATATGTACAATGATAAGGGTATATACAATGAAGGGATGGAATATGACTGTAAAGATGAAAATTTTAAAAAGATTCTAAAAAAGGTATTGATAAGATAAGAAGTTGGTTTAAAAAAAAAAAGGAAAGAATGTGATGAGGCTGGAGACTAGAGCAAAGCCATGCACTAGATTTAGGGTATATTTTATCTATTAGAAGAAACTGTATCCCAAAGTTTTAAAGAAAGAAAAACCTGTATGTATACAAAAAATAAGCTCAAATACAATGAAGGGATAGAATATGACTAAAACAATGAAAATTGAAAAATATTTTTTAAAAAGAGGTATTGATAAAATAGTTTAAAGAACATTAAAATAGGAAAGAGAAAAAAGTTTTAAATAGAATAAGAAAAAAATAAAATTAAAAATAATTTGAACTTTGAAAGATTAAAGAATCGTGGAGGGGAAAGCCATGAATTCTATATGCTGCATTCCTCTAGCTCTGGAGTTCCACAGTTCTCATTGATTGGTGAACTTGGTCTTGGCTGGATGTTCTTGCTGATCTTCTGGGGGAGGGGCATGCTACAGTGATTCTCAAAGATCTGTGCCGGAGGTGGAAGTGCCCCGCCCTTGCCAGGGGCCAAGCTAAGCAATCTGTGCAGGTTTGCTCTATGGAGCTTTTGTTCCCTGACCGCTTTCTGAGCTCTGGAGGCTGGGAATGAAGATGGCGATGTCCCAATCTCCAGCCCAGAGGAACCAAGAGCCTGGGGCTCCATTCCTCAGTGCGCCCCCAGAGAAAAGCAGTCAGTCATGCCTGTCTCTCTGGTCTCTGGCTGCACTCCATGCTCACCCGGCCTATGACCAAGTGTTTCTTTCTTTCTTTCTTTCTTTCTTTCTTTCTTTCTTTCTTTCTTTCTTTCTTTTAAAGATTTTATATATTTATTTGACACAGAGAGAGGTCACAAGTAGGCAGAGAGGCAGGCAGAGAGAGAGGAGGAAGCAGGCTCCCTTTTGAGCAGAGAGTCCAATGTGGGCCTTGATCCCAGGACCCTGAGATCATGACCTGAGCTGA
The DNA here is from genome assembly GCA_004023965.1 of Spilogale gracilis. Lineage (NCBI taxonomy): Eukaryota > Metazoa > Chordata > Mammalia > Carnivora > Mephitidae > Spilogale > Spilogale gracilis. The sequence goes on from PITA01006870.1 coordinate 48,669, forward strand.
AGGCAGAGGCTTAACCCACTAAGCCACCCAGGTACCCTGACCGAGCATTTGTATCTCTGGTGCGTGGCCCCATTTGGAGTCTCCAAACCCAACAGATTCCTGCAGCATGCTCCCACAGCACCACTCCTGGTCGAGGAAGCAGGGGGTTTCCCTGGATCTGCCACTTGTGGGGTCTCTGCTTGAAGAGCAGTGGTCTGACTGTGTCTCAGATCTGGGTTTAAGGTAAATGCGAACTGAAAGCCCCCTCCTCGGCTCCATCTCTGCAGGCGGCTTCCCTGTACCAATACCTGGGGTCTCTGCCATGCTCTGGCACCTTGAGTCCTTCTGTGACCCCACATGCCCTGAGGCCACATTAACCTTGCAAGGGTTCCATCCCCCGCTTAGACTCTGGGGCAACATCCCTCAGTGGAGCAGACTTCTAAAGGTTCCAATTTTGTGCTCCGCTGCTCTTCTGCTGGCCAAGAGCCAACCCCTCCCTCTGCAGTCTGTTTTCCCAAATGTTGCCTCTGATTCACTTCTCCGCCCATGCCTTCCAGAAAGTGGTCACTTTTCTGTTCCTTGAATTGCCGTTCTTCTTCTCTTTGATCTCTTGTTGAGTCTGTAATTTGATAACTATCCAGCTGAACTCCTGGAACCCAGTGATATCTAGGTCTCCTATTCCTCTGCCATCTTGCCCAGATTTTACTTCTTAATTGAGAAATACCTTAGTATTCATGTCAGGAAATAATTAACAATGGACATCATAGAGACAAGTTATCACAAATAGAAAATATCCAAACTGCAGTAAATATTTTTTTTAATGAAAGAAAATACAGAAAGTGTAAGAGACATGTGGTAGGTACACAGGAATGAAAGTAAAACATGAGAAGTGGAGTCCTATAAAGTGAGGAGAGAGAAATGGAGCAGAAGAAATATTTGAAGAGATAATTGATGAGTTTTCCAGAATTCATTAAAGACATTAAAGAACAAATTCAAGTAACACTGCAAACCCCAACAAGATAAATACAAGGAAAACCACACTTAAGCACATTATAATAAGAATGTTAAAGCCAAAGAGAAAAAAGTGGAAATCTTAAAAACATCCAAAGAAAAAGGATATGTTAACTTCAAATAAAAAAATAATAATATTGATGGCTGACTTCTCAATAGAAATGATGCAAATCAGAATATAATGAAACAACATCTTTAAAACATTGAAACAAAATAATTACTAACCTAGAATTTTAGAGCCAGAGAAAATGTCCTTGAAAAATGGAGGGAAATAGGGGTGTCTGTGTAGCTCAGTCAATTAAGCATCCAACTCTTGATTTCAGCTCAGATCATGATCTCAGGGTCATGGGGTCCAGCCCCAGGAAGGGCTCCATGCTCAGCAAGAAGTCTTCTTGAGTTCTCTCTCTTTCTCTCTCTACCCCATCCCCACTCATGTTCTCCCTCTCTAAAATAAAAAAGAAAGAAAGTCTTTTTTAAAATGGAGGGAAATAAAGACTTTTCAAACATACAAAAACAGAAAGAATTCATTGTCAGCAAACTTATCATAAAACCTAAACCTAAGAAAAATTCTTAAACAGAAGAAAAGTGATCCCAGAATGAATTACAGAATTGAAGGAGGTAATGCAAAATACAAATAGGGTAAATATATAGGTTAAAGTGAATGAATATTGACTGAATAGTGACTATACAAAAAGGTAATAGCAATGTCATGTTAGATTTAAAAATACACATAGAAATCAAGTACATACCAACTGTACTGCAAAATCCAAGAAGGGTCTATGGAATGGAAATGTTTTTTTAGTTTTGTTTTAAAGATTTATCTACTTTCAGAGAGAGAGAAAGAGTGGAGAGAGGCAGAGGGAGAGAATCTTTCAATCAGTCTCCCCGCCGAGCATGGAGGCTGATGCAGGTATCGATCCCACTACCGATGAGATCATGACCTGAGCTGAAACTAAGAGTCAGACACTTAACCAACTGAGCCACCCGGGCACCCCTGAAACTGAAATGTTTTAAGCATCTAGCATTAATAGAGAAATGGTATTTAAAAAGTAACATTTTACATTAGGAAATGGTAAAAAGTATTAATTCATTGTATTTGTAGGAAGAATCTTTGTTGTGGTCTCTAGGTTAAAAGAATGATAAATAATACAGCTAAGTATAAAATGAAATAATCAAAAAGGTTTAATTAGCCCAAAAGAAAACAACAGAGAAGAAGAAATATAAAACAAGTGGGTCAAAGAAAAAAATTAATAAGGTGGTAGATATCAATACATCAAATATGAATGAGCTAAACATTCCAAATAAAAGATCATAATTGCCAGACTTGATTTTTAAAAATCAACTTTACTCTGTTTTAAAGAAGTATAAGGAGGGGCGCCTGGGTGGCTCAGTTGGTTAAGCAACTGCCTTCAGCTCAGGTCATGATCCTGGAGACCGGGGATTGATCCCCACATCGGGCTTTCTGCTTGGCGGGAAGCCTGCTTCTCCCTCTCTCACTCCCCCTGCTTGTGTTCCCTCTCTCGCTGTGTTTCTCTCTGTCAAATAAATAAATAAAATCATTAAAAAAAAGAAGTATAAGGAGACTAAAAGGTTTGAATTAAAATGGTAGACAAAGGGCACCTGGGTGGCTCAGTGGGGTAAAGATCTGCCTTCGGCTCAGATCATGATCTCGATCTCAGGGTCCTGGGATCAAGGCCCACATCAGGTTCTCTGCTCGGCAGGGAGCTTGCTTCCTCCTCTCTTTCTGCCTGCCTCTCTGCCTGCTTGTGATCTCTCTCTCTCTCTCTCTCTCTCTCTCTCTCTCTCTCTCTCTCTGTCAAATAAATAAATAAAAATTTTTAAATCTTTTTTTTAAGATTTCATTTATTTATTTGACAGAGAGATCACAAGCAGGCAGAGGCAGGCAGAGAGAAAGGAGGAAGCAGACTCCATACCGAGCAGAGAGCCCGATGTGGGCCTCGATCCCAGGACCCTAGGATCATGACCTGAGACACAAGCATCCACTGAGCCACCCAGGCGCCCTAAATAAATAAAATTTTTTAAAAAATTTTAAATCATAGACAAAGATGTACTAGGCAAATATTCACCAAAAGCAATTTGGTTTAGCTGTACTAATATCATACTTAGCAGAATTTAAGGCAAAAAGCACTAGTAAATGTAAAAAGAGACATTATATAATATCTAAATCCATTCAGGCTGCTATAAAAAAAAATACCACTAACTGGGTAGATTACAAACAATCAGAAATTTATGCCTGAGAAGTCCAAGATCAAGGCACCAGCATGGTTATCTTCTGGTGAAAGCCCACTTCTGGGTTCATAGATGGTGCCTTCTCACTGTATCCCTACATGGTAAAAGGGACAAGAAATTCCTTTGGAACCTCTTTTGTAAGACATTCATCCTATTCATGAGAGCTCTACCCTCATGACCTAAGCACCTCTCAAATGCCCCACTGCTTAATACCACCATCTTTAGGGGTTGGGATTTTCAACATGTGAATTTTGAGGGGACACAAATATTAAAACTATAGAGATATAATGATAACTCAGTTCAACAGCAAAATATCATAATGTAAAATCTGTATGAATCCAATAACACAGCTTCAAAATATAAAGAGCCAAACTTGAAAGAACCAAAAAGAGAAATCCAAAGTCATAGAGGAAGACTTTAACATACGTCTCTCAGTAGTTGATAAATATATATATGTATGTATGTATGTATAAGGTTGCAAGAAAGTAAGAGAAATCCCCCTTGCACACCCATTAGATAAGTGCCTTTTTAGATTTTTGTCCTAAGGTGAATTATACCAATAAAGCATTCCTAGAAATAGAAAAGAATAAGACCAAACCTTCCAACAGAAAAATGGACAAAGAATGAACAATTCACACACAAAAAGGAAGAATGAGAGGCCCTTAAATCCACGAAACAGTACACATTCTCATTCATGATAAAAGAACTGCAAACTAAAGTCACAACAACATGTTTTTTACCCATAATACTGGCAACACACTCTTAACAACTTGTCAAGTTTGTGGGGAAATAGGCACTTATATTAGCCTCCTCAGGCTGTCATAATAAAACAACATAGATGGAGTGGTTTAAACAGTAAGATTTGTTTTCTCACAGTTCTGGAGGCTAGGAATCTAAAACCAAGGTGCCAACTGATTTTGTTTCTGGTAAGATTCTATTCTTAGCTTGTAGGCAGATACCTGCCATCTTGCTGGTTGCTCACAGACCTCCTTTTTGTGCACATATCTCTTCCCTCATCCCTGAAGTCCCATGTCTCCCTTTGGTATTCTTTCTCTTCTACCTGAAGAACTTCTTTTAGGTATTTCTTTGATTGTGTTTCTGCTGGTGACAAATCTCAGTTTCCTGAGACCACATCTTGATTTCAGCATCATTCCTAAAGGATATTTTTTTGGGCACCTGGGTGGCTTAGTCGTTAAGTTTCTGTCTTCGGCTCAGGTCATGATCCCAGGTCCTGGGATCGAACCCCAGGTTGGGATCCCAGCTCAGCGGGGAGCCTGCTTCTTTCTCTCCCACTCCCCCTGCTTGTGTTCCTTCTCTCACTGTCTCTCTGCCAAATAAACAAAATAAAATCTTTAAAAAAAGAAAAGAAAAGGATATTTTCACTGGATATAGAATTCCAGATTGACATTTATCTCTCTTCAGCACTTCTTCTTTTACCTTCTCCTCCTCTTCCTCCTCCTCCTCCTCCTCCTTGTCCTTCTCCTTCTTCTTCATTAGGATCCATGCTGGGAACCCAGCGCAGGACTTGAACTCCTAACACTGAGATCAAGACCTTATCTGAAATCAAAAGTCAGACACTTAACCTGCTAAGCCACCCAGGTGCCCCTTCCTCCAGCACTTTAAAGATACTGCCCCACCATCTTCTGACCTCCCTGGTTTTGACATATCACATTATGTACAATGTGATGATTTGATATGCATGTATATTATGAAGTGATTACCACATTAGGGTTACTTAATGCATTTGTTACTTCACATAATTACTGTTTGTGTATGTGGGAAGAATGCTTAGTATTTGCTCTCTTAGAAACTGTCTAGACTATAACAGTATTGTTAACTATCATCATCATGTTGTACATTAGGTCCCTAAAACTTATTCATCTAATAACTGAAAGTTTGTACCCTTTGACAACATTTCCCTTTGCTTCCCACCCCCAGTAACCACCATTCTGTTTCTATGAGTTCAGCTTTTTTCGATTCCACACATGGTTTTTGTGTATCTTCTGGTTTTTCACTTTCTCTATATGACTTATTTCACTTAGCACAATACCTTCAGGGTACAACTGTATTGTCAAAAAAAAAAAAAGCAAGATTGGGGTGCCTGTGTGGCTCAGTCAATTAAGCAACCAACTCTTTTTTTTTTTAAGATTTTATTTATTTATTTATTTGACAAAGAGAGAGAGATCACAAATAGACAGAGAGGCAAGCATAGAAAGAGGGGAAAGCAGGCTCCTCACTGAGCAGAGAGCCCAATGTGGAATTCGATCCCCGGACCTTGAGATCATGAACTGAGCCGAAGGCAGAGGCTTAACCCTCTGAGCCACCCAGGTGTCCCAAGCATCCAACTCTTGATATCAGCTCAAGTCTTGATCTCAGGGTCATGAGTTCAAGCTCCACATATTGGGCTCCACACTGGGTTTAGAGCCTACTTAACAACAAGAAAAAAGTCAAGATTTCCTTTTTTTAAGATTTTATTTATTTATTTGACAGAGAGAGATCACAAGTAGGCAGAGAGGCAGGCAGAGAGAGAGGAGGAAGCAGGCTCCCCGCCAAGCAAAGAGCCTGACATGGACCTTGATCCCAGGACCCTGAGACCATGACCTGACCCGAAGGCAGAGGCATTAACCCATTGAGCCACCCAGGCGCCCTCCAGATTTCCTTTTTTATGGCTCAATAATATTCTATTCTCTATAGATACCACATTTCTTTATCCATTCATCCTTTGATGGATGTTTTGGTTGTTTCCATGTCTTGGTTATTGTGAAAAATGTTACAGTGAACATGGTGTGGGGGTAATGCAGATATCTTTTCAAGACACTGATCTCATTTCCTTCAGATATAGACACAGAAATGGGGTTTCTGGATTATATGGTAGCTCTATTTTGGAATTTAATTGACTTTTTGAAGAACCTCCATACTGTTTTCCATAGTGGCTACACCAGTTTACAGTCCCACCAAAGTGCTCCATATCCTTACCCATGCATCTTGCTTTTTTTATAGTAGCTATTCTAATAGGTGTGAAGTGCGATCCCTTTGTGATTTAGATTTGCATTTCCCTCATAATTGTAATGATGAGCACCTTTTAAGTTACCTGTTGGCCATTTGTATGTCTTTGGGGGAAATGTCTGTCCAGTTCCTCTGCCCATTTTTTAAATTTGAGTATTTAAGGTTCTTTTGTTTTTGGTTTGCTGTTGAGTTGTATGAATTCCTTCTATATTTCAACCCCTTATCAAAAGTATGGTTTGCAAATATCTTCTCCCATTCCATGGGATGCATTTTCATTTGTTGAGAGTTTCCTTTGCTGTGCAGAAAATTTTTAGTTTGATGTAATATCACTTATTTTTGCATTTGTTGCCTGTACTTTAGGTGTCATATTAAAAAACTGTTGCAAAGACTCATGTCAAGAAGCTTTTTCCTCTATTTTCTTCTAGGAGTTGTGACAGTTTCGGGTTTTATATTTGGGTCTTTAATCCATATCAAGTTAATTTTTGCAAGTTGTATAGTATAGGAGTCCAATTTAATTCTTTTGTATATGAATATCCAATTCGCCAAACACCATTTATTGAAGAGACTATCTTCCCAAATTGAATATTCTTGGCTCCCTTATCAGATATTAGTTGACCATGTATGAGGGAGTTTGTGGACTCTTGATTTTGTTCCATTGGTCCGTGTGTCTGTTTTTATGTCACTACCATATCGTTTTGATTACTATAGCTTTGTAATATAGTTTGGAATCAGGAAGTGTGATGCCTCTGGCTTTGTTCTTTCTCAGAATTGCTTTGGTTATTCAGGGTCTTTTGTGTGTCCACACAAATTTTTGGATTGCTTTTCTGTTTCTGTGAAAAATGCCATTGGAATTTTGATAGGGAATGCATTGAATCTATAAATGATCTTGGATAGAATGAACATTTTAATAATATTAGTTGTTCCAATCCATTAACACAGCATACAAGATTTACTCCTTATTTTTAGTTTTCATCGGCTTGATTACAACATGTTTGAGCATAGTTTCCTTTGAGTTTATCCTGTTGATATCTGCTGAGCTTCTTGAATCTGTAAATGTTGTCTTTCATCAAATTTGGGAAACTTTCAGGGTGCCTGGGTGGCTCAGTTTGTTGAGTTACTGTCTTCAGCTCAGATTATGATCCCAGAGTCTCAAGACTGAGTCCCACATTGGGCTCCCAGCTCTGCTGGGGATCTGCTTTTCCCTCTGAATGTCTGCCCTCTCATGCTTTCTCTCATTCTTCTCTCTCTCAAATAAATAAATGAATAAAATATTTTTTAAATGGGGAAATTTTCGACCATTATTTTCCTAATTTTTTTTCTGTACTGATCACTTCCTCCTTTCTTTATGAGACTCCAATAATATGAATCATGAACCTTTTAATATCAAACCATAATCCCTCAGGATTCTTTAGTTGTGCACTTTCTGTTTCTCTGTATGTTCAAATTGAATCATTTCTAATGGCCTACCATGAAGTCCCCTATTTCCTCTCTCATCTCCCTTTTGCCACATATCCCATTAAGTGAATTTTTAATTCAGAAATTGTAATTTTTTGGTTCTGAAATCTCCATTTGTCTGTTTCCATTTTTCTGCTGAGAATATCTATCTTTCCATTTTTCCCCAAGAGTGTTTACTTTTACCTCCTAGAGCATAGTTCTAATAGCTGCTTGAACATCTGGGTTATGTGGGGGTTGGCATCTTTTGTTGATTGTCTTTCTACTTGAGAATTGGTCACATTTTCCTTGTTATTGATACTTGAACAAATTTGAGATGGTGTCCTGGACATTCTGAATATCATGTTGTGAGATGCCGGGTACTATTAAAATATCTTGGAGGATCAATTTTGTTATGGTGGTTTTAGCAATCAATCAATCCTGGTTAGGTTCAGACCACAAGTTTTGTCTCATCTTTTGTCACTAGCAGATTCAATGTCTCCTTAGTCTTTAAAGGTTTTGCTTGGTGGGAATGTGAAATGGTACACCTGCTCTGGAAAATAGCTTACCAGTGCTTTATAAAGCTAAGTATGCACTTACCATATGACCACCAATTGCCATCTTGGGCATTTATCTCAAGGAAATGAAAACTTACATTTACACAAAAACCTATACACGAATGTTCACAGCGGCTTTATTTAGAATAGCTCCAAACTAGAAACAACCAAATGTCCTTCCTCAGGTAAACTGTTGAATGAACTCTGGCACAAACATTTGATAGAATATGACTCCAATGATAAAAAGGAACAGGCTATTGATACATGATACAACCTGGATGGGTGTCATAGGAATTACACTTAGTGGAAAAATCTTAGAAGGTTATGTACTGTATGATTGCATTTATATGACATTCTCAAAAGGGCAAAACTACAGAAACAGAGACAAGGTTAGTGATGGCCAGAGGACAGGGAAGGGGATGGGTTGGGTACAAGAATAAAGGGGCAGCAGGAGGGGGTCTATTTGCAGCAATGGGACCATTCTGTGTTTCGACTGTAGTGCTGGTTACACAAATCTATACATGGGATAAAATTGTGTAGAACTACATATGCACACACTCACACATACACACACATGGAGTACACATTACAGCTGGTGAAACCTGCATAAGGTTTATAGTATGGTGAATAATATTGTACCACTGTCAATTTCCTAGTTTTGGCATTGGACTACAACTATTTAAGATGCGCCACTGGAGGAGCTCGGTGAAGGTTACACTCTTAGGAATCTCTAATTATTTCAAAATAAAAGCTAAAAAAAACCCAACTCTTTCCCATACTGCTTTGGATCTATTCTACACAGCTTGGAGGTGAGCATAGGATTTTGTGTCAGCTCACTTGCAGAATTAGGACTCCCTCTTCCAATTCTCTTCTCTCTAGGATTCACCCCACATTCTCTGGCTCATATGGGTTTCCTCTCAGAGGCATAGTGTCAGTGTTGCTGGTCCTATGGTGTAGCTCTGCAGCTGGGGCTGTCCTCAGGGCAGGGGTAAGAGAGAGGGGGGAAATGAAATAAAGTGAGCTCAAGGATTTTCCCCCACATGCTTCCTCTTGCAGAGGCCCTTACCCAAGTCCTCTGGCTAGAGAGATGGTTTCTCTGTACATTCTGGGAAACCAGAGAGAAAAAGAGAACCTGGACTCTCACCCTCATGACAGGTCATTCTTTGAGTTTGGGGTCTTGTCTCCAACCTGCCTGCCATTATTGACAGGTTCAGAGCCCTCAGCTGGTTGCCTGTTTACTTTTTTGAGAGCTCTTAGTTGTAGTCAGTGGGATGGATGGATTGTAGCAGCCTTGCTTCATCTTGACCAGGATCAGAACCCAAAAATACAACTTCCAACATTCCCAAGTACCATATGAAATTGATATTAATTCCTTTACTTTGAAATAAAGAACTTGAGTCTTGAAAGAGGTATACAGCTACCTGCCCAAACCAATGTAGCCAATGTTAAGGTGAAATACATGATTAAAGTGACACCATGGAACAGGCATGTGAAGTAGTGTTGGAAAACAGGAGAAAACAAAAAAGGAAGCAGGAAGTGGAAGAGTAGAGCAGTGGGGAGAGAGAGGCTGAAATGGAAGAGAAACAGAAGAAGAGACAGAAAGAAGGAGAGAGTAGGGAAGTCACGGAGGTCCCTTTCGCATGTCAGAGCAGTACTAAGCAACAGCAGTTCTGTACTTAGAGTACCTACCCACAACTCACCCCCCCTTCCAGGCAACCCCTTCCTCCATGAAGTTAGTGCAAGCAAACTGCCAGTCAAAGCAATGATGTAATCCTATCTCCATTTCCTGTCAGGACCCAGGCTTAACCCAGTGAGCTTTGGCATTTCCTTGTTAACCTTATTTGTCCAGGGGCAACCGTGAAGGTCACCACAATTGGCTGAAGATGAGTAGTATGGATGGCAATGTGGTTTCCATGCTTATGATCCCATGTGGGCAGGAGGAAGGAGAAGATGTGGCAACAGCGAGCTTCCATCCCAGCATACTGGCCAAAAGGGTATCTTGGCTGGAAAGTTTCCTGAAGGTGGGGATCTTTGATTGTTTGTGTAGGTATTCCAGATGCCTAGAAATGATGCCCAATAAACATGCAGAGAGAATGAGTGGATGGATGGATGGATGGATGGATGGATGATGGATGAATGGGAGGAAGGGTGGGTGGTGGGGTGGATGGGTGGGTGGACAGATGAATGGGTCAAGGGATGGGGGATGGAAGAATGGATGGATGAGTGGATGGGTGGATGGATGGGTAGACAGATGAATGAAAGGATGGATGGATGGGTAGATGGGTGGATGGATGGAGGGATGGATGAGTGGATGGGTGGATAGATGGGTGGATGGATGCACTTAAGGGAAAATTGAATTTTTATCTCCTTATAGCCCCTGCCATGGAATCAGGCAAGGGAGAAGGGACTGAAATGCCACTGAGTGATCCCTCACATCATTTGCTCCCAATCCCCCATACTGGCATACAGTATCTTGGCATTCTTCATGAGCCTTCCTCCTCCACAGATAAGATCTCTTGTAAGAATTCTTTTTTCATATGTCTGAGCAGATCTTGCGACCCCCACCCCCAATCTTTCTTAGGAAAGTCTTACCCACCACAAGACATATGCTTCAGTAGGGAGATGTAGTCCCCACTTTTTGTAGCTTGCCCTGGAACAAAAATGATGACTAGAATGAGATCCAGCTGTGAGTCCAGTGAGGGTAATGGGCTGGCCCCCTCTGCTTTCAATAACAACAAGGTGGCATAACTTTTGAACAAAGATTTCTTATAGGAACATCGCCATCACTCATATCCCTTCTGTTGCAATAATGTGAGATTTCTTTCTAGCAATGGTGCATGTAGTCAATAAACCAAATTTATGTCTTTTTTTCCCCTAAGGGATGAGGATAGAATCACTAAATGTGTGCAGAGTGTTAGGGCTATAAGGGAGAATTTGTCTGAGGACCACTAGGAGCCAACCCCCCCAATTCTACCAGCATGACCCCCTTAATTCTCAATCTCCCTACACTGGGCTCCTCCTGCACAGTCCTAATACCTCAAATAGGTTCCTCAGTGGTCTCCTGATGGATCAGAGAGAGCTTTGTTGTATTTGAAAAAAAACAAAACAAAACGCATTTTTGGGTGAAAAAAGAAAAGGAAAGTAAAAACAGTTACTTATAATCTGCCCAAATAAACCAAACTCTTTTCAGCTTGCTAGTTCCATTCTTGGCCTTATTCACATATGCGGACTCACTTCACAGAGTGACAGCCAGAGATTTATTTTCTATTCTGCATCTGCACTCAATAGGTTGTTTGATATATTAATAGCTGCATAATCAGCCTCAAATTTCTTGTGCCATAATTTGCTTAACATATAAATGAGTTTACTTCCAATTTTTTTGCCTCTGTAGCTAAGGCTGCAATAAACGTCCTTGGGCACATCATTTGTCTTCTTGTTCTTGGGTGGAGTGTTGGGCTGAGCCTCCACTGTTAGACTCTTCACTGGCCACAAACAAATGGAAAGCAGCATAGTCCTCCAGCTCAGTGACATGTCGACAGAGAGAGGTTTGGAATCCCACCTCTGCTTGTGAAAGAAACCATCAGGGTTCACCTGCCAGGAAGGAGGATCAGGCAGCCTGTATGGGTTCCCTGGAACAGGCAGAGCTGTCCTTGCCTCCCATGCTCGCTGGGCTATGTCAGCTCTCAGGTGCTCTCCTCCTCCCTCAGATGCTCCTTGGACAAGCTGATCGTCAAGGTGCCTTGTGTTTCTAGGATCAAGGTGTGGGCACCTGACTCAAACGAGACAGGTCAGCTGCTTTCTTTCCGGAAGAAAGCAACATTGATTCAGCCCAACAACTGGGCCCTGATGAAGTTACTCCTTTGTTCCAGCTGCCCAGATCCCCAGAACCTGCTGGTTGCTTGTCCTTTCTGAGCCCAGCCCTGTCACCTTGCCCTCACCCGTAGCCTTCCAAAAGAGTCTCTCTCTCTACATGTCTCCCTGCCTGTGAAAAGAGAGCCCTCCAGATGCAGTGAGGCCCCCTGGCAGACGGGCCCTGGGGACCTAAAGGACCACCATTGCAGGTCAGCCTGAGGGTCAGGAGTCATACCTACAGGGCCAGCCTTCCCCTGGGCAGCTCAGCCCAGCCGGCATCTCCTCTTTCAGCTCTCTAGCTCAGTAATTCATCACTCTGACCAAACAAAAACTGACAAGGGACAAAGTGATGCCTTCGATCCTGCTAAAATGCAGCCACCCCAGCAGCCTGTGACCACTCAGTGTCGGCCCCAAGCCCCACCCAAATTCCTGGACAGAGCCTTTGGCCTCCCAGGCTGGCTAAGTACCAGGAAATGGAGACGTCACCCGAAGCCTGAGCCTGGTGCCAAGTAGCAAGAGGGAGATAAGCGAGGGGCCTGGAGCACACGGGGACAGGGTTTCCACCTCAACTTCATTGCTCACTCCTCATTAGCTGGAGCAAGTTCACTGTGCAAAGCTTTCACTCTTGAACTTCAGTTTCCTCATCTGCAAAATGGGTGCAATAATACCTATGCCTAGGGGGTTGGTCCTCAGGGAGAGTTGCATCCCAGCTCCTGGACCATGACAGATCTGAGCTGATTTGTCTCTCCTTCAGCCTCTGTGGACAGGGGTTTTCACAAGTGACACCTGGCAGGACCCCAAGCCTGCTCTCACCTCCATGGGTCCCAGGCTGGGAGGATTGTCAGCACCAGAGGCCTGCACTTCTGGTACCCCTGCCACCCCAGCACCAGAGGCCTGCACTTCTGGTACCCCTGCCACGACTTCCCTGATACCATACCACCAGGAAAAGGGGGGAGGGCATCGACTTCCTTCCTCTACTGGGCCCCAAGTGGAGAGGAACCTGGGCTGCTTTCAATTTTGAGCTTCCCTGTAGATTAAAAAGGAAGAAAGTTTCAGCAATTTTGGTACAATTTACATTTACACCAAAAATATATTTGCAGGATGGACAAGATAATGGCAGAATTCAGTACATTTTCTAGTGACCTCCTAGGGGTGCTGTCTTCAAGGGACACAAACTCAAGGGTGCCTGACAGCCATCTACATCTTGTAATCTGCAGGACTTGGGGCCTCACCCTCAATGTCTGAGTTTCTAAGAAAGAAACGTCATCAAATCCAAGACAGACCCTTCACTGGATCCTATTTTAAAAAATCAGTGGTGGGAGGACATTTTTCGATATTTAGGAACATATGAATAGGGGAGAATATGGGATCATTTTACAGAATTACAGTGCATTGTCTTGTTCATGGTCACACAGGGGAACAGTCCAAGGGGGTCATAAGATGGTTCAGAAAAAAATTCTAAAAATAAAAGCAATAGACAGGTAAGGGATTTATGACCAAATGTGGACCACGACCAAACCCAGTGGTGGGATACAAGTGCTCCACTGTGCCATTATGTCTACTCTTTCTTATATTCAAAGTTTTTTGTTAAGCAAGATGAAAAGGGGAGCACCTGGGTGGCTCAGCTGGTTAAGCATCTAACTTCAGGTCAGGTTGTGATCACAGGGTCCTGGGATTGAGGTACACATAGGGTTCCCTGCTCAGTGGAGAGCTTGCTTCTCCCTCTCCCTCTGCTGCTTCCTCTGCTTGTGCTCTGTGTGTGTGTGTGTGTGTGTGTGTGCCAAATAAATAAATAAAATCTTTTAAAAGGAAGGAAAGAAGGAATGGAGGGAGGGAAGGAATAAGGGAGGAGGGAGGGGAAGGAAGGAAGGAAAGAAGGAAGGAAGGAAAAAAGGAAGAAAGGGAAGGGAAGGAAAGAAAAGAAAAGGTTGGAATTGCTGATTCAAATGTTTTGTACATTTTCTAAATAAGATGCTATATGTCATGTCCCCGCTGCCCATGGGCACCTCTGGTGCCTGAGGGTGCACAACGTTGGCCAACCTGGGCAGCCACCTGTCCAGGGTAGCCTGCCCTGGGTCATGTGTAGTCGGGATGAGAAGAGCACTGCTATCCTCACTCAGGCCACTCAAACCTTTCACAGGTCCCTGAGCCTCCAGTGAGGGAAAGTCTTAGGGAAAATGGGAGTGACGGTGGTAGCTATAGCTTCCAGGCACCCATCATCCAATTTGCATGGTAGAGCTAGAGAGGGAGAGGTCATTAGGCCCACTTTGCAGAGGAAAACTGACCCCAGAAGAGACAGCAGCTTGGACAGGTTACCCACCACTTGACTTGTGTCAAAGCAGGGACATTCTGGTAAATCACTCTCTGAAAAATAAAAAAAATAAAAAACATAAAAAGGAGACGGAGACAGATCGAGGGCAAGGGCCACCAATTTCAAGGGATCACTGATTTAACAAATGGTTTGCAAAATTCCTGAATACTTAACATTCAGCACCCATGGATTTGTCCATCTCAGAAGCCCCCACTATCTTCTCTGCCAGCATTACTATACCTTGTTCATCTGCTCACCAGTTGTACAATTTTGCCACACCTGTGTTCCACCTGACTATTATTACATATTTTTTCCTAGGACACCTCACTTTTTAAATATGTATTTATTTATATGAGAGAAAGAGAGAGAGCAAGCACAAGCAAGGGGTATGAACAGAGGAAAAGGGAGAAACAGGCTCCCCGCTGAGCAGGGAGCCCAATGCTGGGCTTGATCCCAGGACCCTGGAATCACAGCCTGAGCCGAAGGCAGAAACTTAACTGGCCAAGTCACCCAGGCACCCCGACACCTCATTAAAGATGATTGACATTATTATCACTGAAAAACAAATTCACTTGCTATAAAGAAAAAGGTAATACTAAAACAAACATTTAATTTTAAAATAAAACATTTAATTATTTAATTATTAAAATTAGTACCTCAACCATTTAATTATTACATTAACATTTAATTATTAAAATTTTTAATGTATTTATTTAATTATTAAAATAAAACATTTAATTATTAAAATGAAAACATTCTTTGCATTTCCTAAAATACCCTTTCCACGTGCTGGCCCACATGACCCAGAGGCTGCACTCCAGGTACCTGGGGGCCATCATTCTGACACCTTCCATAACAGCCATCATGTGAAAGGGCTGTGGCATGTCACTGGGTCCTTCAAAAGGCGGAGATAGCAAACCTGTTATAAGGGAGCAAATGCTCAGGCAGTGTTCAGAGATGTGTCTTGTACAGTCTTGATGTACTCACAGGGCACTTGACCTGCAGCCTTTCTTAGGACCTCAGGACCCGTGGAGGAACACACTGCGAGCAGCTCCTCTAGGCAAGCCTGCTGCCCAGGGATTGGACTGGGTTTCCTTAGTCATTTCACACTTGGCCACAGTTTGGCAGGAAGGAGGAACAAGTTGTGGATCAACAGAAGCAGTGGTGGGTGCAGCCAATATGGATCAAGAGCCGCAGGGTACAACTAGTACAGGGCTAATGTCCACTAAAGCTCAAGGTGTGCCTATCCTACACAGCAGCCATTCCATTCCAGAATATATCCTCTCAGAGAGCCATGCATATGTCCACCAAAAGACACACAGAGCCTTCATAACAGTTCTGCTCATCACAGCCCCAAATGGAAACCAACCCACATACCCATCAACAGGAAAATGCACCGATTTGTTGTGGAATACTATACAGCAAAGAAAAAGAGCAACCTCCTACTACTACATGCAAGGAAGGAAAGAATCTCACAGATGTACTGTCAAGAAAAAGAAGCTGGACCCCAAGGACTATACGTTTGTGATGCTATTTCTATAAAGTCTCCAAACAGGTAAACTATGGTAACAGAAATCAGAATGTGGGGGGTGCTAATGACTGAGAAGCCCAGGAAAGCTTCAGGGGTGATGGAAAGGTTTCCCACCTTGATCTAGGTGGTGGTTACAAAGCTATGTTCACTTACTAAACCTCTGTTGAGCTGTATAGATAGGATTTTTTTTTTGTACTTTAGTACAGGTATGTTATATATCAACATACAATGTAATAAATAAATGTAAGAAAAAGGTATACAAAATACCAGCATTGTGCTAAATGAAGACAATGAGAACCAGAATGACATCTATAACCAACACTGTTGAAAAATTAAGAAGCACATGTACATAAGGATACCACACATTTTGGAAGAACAGAAAAGAGGCACATTAAGTGCATTCTCTTTTTTTAGGATTTTATTTATTGATTTGACAGAGAGAAACACAGCTAGAGAGGGAACACAAGCAGAGGGAGTGAGAGGGGCAGAAGCAGGCTTCCTGCTGAGCAGGGAGCACAATATGGGGCTCGATCCCAGGACTCCAGGATCATGACCTGAGCTGAAGGCAGAAACTTAATGACTGAGCCACCCAGGCGCCCCAACCCATTAAGTGCATTCTTATGGCATGTCAGACAGAGGCAGGCCAGGGAAGGCCCAGTAAGAAAAGCAGAACAGAGAGACAGACCCCCACCAGCCCCAGGGCTGTCTGGGCGGGGAATTTCCAGGTCTCAGGTGCCTGAACAAGGGGTACCTTAGTTCCAAGCATTTCTTGCTCTGTGAGGAGGAGGTCTGCTGCAGGAGAGCCAGAGTAGATCCCTCTTTAAGTCCTAGACCAGGGGAGAGGGCCTGGTTACTTGGTCCACGGACTGTACTTCCTGGAGACAGGGAAATAAATACAATCCAGCCTCAATGTGGCCAGGGCACAGATGATGGCCAGTGAAGGTAGAAAGGACCTAGAGGGAGAAACTGTGAAGGACGTTGCTAAGAGTCACCCGTGGACATCTGATATTTTAGCCAGCACTGCATCCAGACCCCATTTCCTGGAAACAGTGCCTCGGTTTTCCTTTGGGAAACTGCCCCTTTCTGGGATATTCAGTACATTTGGTTGGGCGAGGTTGACTTCACCCCTTCCGGCTATAGGATTCAGAGGATCCAGGCCTGGTCAGTCAGGAGATGCTATCCTTCCTCCTCACCTCAGAGCAATAATGACTACACTGCCCAGTACTCTATAGGCCCCTGGATTCAGCCACATCTGACGTAAGAAGCATCCCTCCTTTTCGTTTATGCTTTAGAAGAGTACACAGCTTAACTGACAAGGTGTGTGTGGTGGGGGCTGGGTAGGTTTCGTGTCATCTGCAGAGATCCTTCTCCACCACACAGAGCTCTTACAGTTCTGGGTGTTGTTGGCCCCCACATCCCCTTACAGAGACACATCCTCTCCCCCGAGCTCCATGATGTCCATTATGTGACTTGCAGCTGATCAGCTGAAACGTGGAATCTCATAGACATCTTCTTTTTTTAATTAATTGTAAAGTTTTAACTGTTTTTCTTTTGCATTCTCGTTGCAAACTTTTCCGCAGCCTTCGGAAAGCTCCCAGGCTTCCAGGCCCCGTGCTCATCACGCCGGACGCACTGACAAGGGACAAGAGCTACTCGGACCCTCGTGCAAACGGGCGGGAGCGGGCAGGACCTCGCACGCATGCGCGTGGGGGCGTGGCTACGCCCCAGGCCTGCGCGTTGCCGCTTGGCCGCGGGGGAGAGGGGCAGGGCGGAGCGGCAGCGAGCCGCGCTGGAGGCGGTCGCAGGGGAGCAGGACTTTGGCCCCACCGACCCTACTTCGGGCGCATCCTCCCAGAGCCGCTCCCCAAACCTTCCGCCGCTTTCAAGCAGGGCGCCCCCGACTCGGCGGGACCAGGCCAGGGAATGGAGTGGACCCTTCCCCACGGCCCTAGAGAGGCCCCGAGGAGGCGGCCGCGCGCGGCCTGAGCCGCCGTCCTCACCCAGGAGCCCATGGGCGCGTCCCCGCGGGCGCGCCGCGGACGTGAGGGCGGCGAGCGGCGGGGCCGCGGCGTCGAGGTGGGCCGTGCTCGTGCCCGGCCACGCGCAGGCCGCGCGCGCGCGCTCCTGTCACAGCGCCGGCCGCGCCCGCCCCGCCTCTCGGCACCGGCCCTGGAGCCCGGTCCGCGAGCGGCGGCGGCGGCCGGAGGGACGATGAGCGGCGCGGCGCGGGCGGGCCCGGCCCGGCTCGCCACGCTCGCTCTGCTGACCTGCAGCCTGTGGCCGGCGCGGGCGGACAACGCGAGCCAGGAGTACTACACGGCGCTTATCAACGTGACGGTGCAGGAGCCCGGCCGCGGCGCCCCGCTCACATTCCGCATTGACCGCGGGCGCTACGGGCTCGACTCGCCCAAGGCCGAGGTCCGCGGCCAGGTGCTGGCGCCGCTGCCTATCCACGGAGGTGAGTACGGGGCGGCCGACAGGGGATCCGGGACGCGGGGGCAGTCGGCGGCCCCTCTGGGGAAACGGGGGGCGCGGGGGCGGCGGGCGCAGCGCCCCCACCCCGGGCAGGCTCGCCGCTCCGCTCCGCTGGGCGGGCGGCTCCGGGGCCGAGGCTTCGGTCTTGGTGCAGCCCGGCCTGCTCAGCGGCTGGCGGTGGGGTCCAGACGCGGGGGGTCTCTTCTTTTAGGAGGACCTAGAAAACGTTCCTGTTCGTTGAGGTGGTTTGTTTACGGGGGAGGAGGGCATCGCACTGCGAGTTTGCGGGGCCAGTTCAGACAAAGGAGGCGGGCGAGGAGCGCAAAACTAATTCCTGGTGGAGGAGGTTTTCACCTGCCTTTTCGGAACCCGCAGACTTGTGCCCGAAATCCCAGACTTAGCGCTGCCCTGGCTCTCAGAGGAGGAGGCCCTTTTCTAACGTGAAAACGTGCCGTTTTTCTTAAGTGGCAAGTGGGAGGAGGGTGGAAGAGGAAAATGGGCATCTTCCCTGTTGCTTTTGGCTCTTGCTCTGCCCTAGTAGTTTGACTGTAATCTGACGCCTGAAAATCTCGCATTAGGAAGAATCTGATACCGGTTAGGACTGGTAGCCAAGTCTTCAGGGCACGGGTGCTGACCAAAGAGGAAATAGATAAAATTTTCAAGAATTGTCTTTGAAGCCATTTGGCTTGTCCTCGTGCCTTCCTAAAAACATGGGCTCTGTCTGTTTGGTGTAAAACGTATATTTGTATACATCACTGGCCATGTTTTAAAGGAACCTTCTTCCTTTTGATATTCTATGTGTGTGTGTGTGTGTGTGGTTTTTGTTGTTGTTGTTTGGCCACTGCCAACTTTTTGGAAAATGTCTGCTATCTTCTCCACCCCCACACTCATCCTGAGAATGCTGAGAGGGGCCTTTTTTTTAAAGTTGCTATTCATGTTAAGATGACCGAAACAAGGCCGCCTAAATAAGGTAATGGTGTGTGTTCTTATACTTTAAATATTAAAGCATCATGCTGCTTCTGAGATCTTTATTTGTGTGCTGAGCTGTATGCATACTGGCTGAGGAAAGAGAATCATGCAAGGCTTTCTCAGTAGCTTGCCCCCCATTTAGACCTACCCTTTAAAACTTCATTTGTGAGCGGGCGCCTGAGTGGCTCAGTCCTTAAGCGGCTGCCTTGGGCTCAGGTCATGATCCCAGGGTCCTGGAATCCAGCCCCACATCAGGTTCCCTGCTGGGCAGGAAGCCTGCTTCTCCCTCTCCCATTCCCCCTGCTTGTGTTCCCTCTCTGGCTGTCTCTCTGTTGATAGATAGATAGATGATAGATAGATAGATAGATAGATAGATGAATAGATACATAGATAGATGATAGATAGATAGAAGGAAAGAAAGAATCTGGCTGTCTCTCTGTCAAATAAATAAATAGATAGATAGATAAACCTCAAATAAGTAAATAAATTAAATTAAACTGCATTTGTACACCAACAGTCAGATGCTTAAAGTGCATTCTCATCTCCACTTTGTTAAAAATGGCAGTTAGGGTCCCAGCATGCCGGCAGAAACAACTTTGGTCTTTGGTTCATTTAGTAAATATTTGTGTCCCTGATCTGTGCCAGTCACAGTAGTTGGATCACATAGTGTTGCCAAACTATGGCACTAACAATGGTAGCCTATTTTGTGGTGCTGAGAACCGTGAGGGTCACGTGGAAGGGGAGGAAGAGGAAGAGACGGAGGCAAGCTGTTCTGAAGCAAGAGCCAGCCCTGTGCCTGTTTTGAAATCTGTGGTTTTCCTTTGGGGCTTGGTTCCCTCTGGGACCCTGTTTCCATCACCCTCACTTGTAGATTCTTGCATCCAGAGGGTTCCACGTTTTTAAAATTACTTGTGGCTTGCTTGTCACCCCAAACAAAAGCCCGCTCTTTGAGAAAACTTGTTTTAGGTGTTGGAGTAGAAGGGTATTGGGAGTTCACATGCAGCTGATGTGTGGGTGAAGGTTTAGTCCTATTCCCTTGTCGCTGGGGAGGTAGCATCACTGTGGGAGTCAAGGTTCTGAGTGCTGCTGTTCACATACATACTTTGGGACACTAGGAAAGTAAATTGGCTGCATAACCTCATTTTCATCAGCAAAATGGAATGAGGACATACTTCAGTAAGGTTGTTGAGAAGTGTAAATGGTTTTTTTTTTTTTTTTTTTTTTTCTTTTAAAGTAGGCTCCCACCAGCATGGAGCCCAATACCAGGCTTGAACTCAAAACCCTGAGATCAAGACTTGAGTTGAGATTGAGGGTCAGATGCTTTTAACTGACTGAGCCACCCAGGCGCCCCATGGTTCCTCCATTCATTGTTTTTTTAAGTTTTTATTTATTTATTTGAAAGAGAGAAACACAGTGAGAGAGGGAACAGAAGCAAGGGGAGTGAGAGACGGAGAAGCAGGCTTCCTGCAGAACAAGTAGCCTGGTACGGGGCTAGATCCCAGGACCCTGGGATCATGACCAGAGTCGAAGGCAGACGCTCAACGAGAGACCCACGGGCCCCATGGTTCCACCATTCTTAAAAAGACCAGACTTGTTAACCTAAATGGATGCCTAAATTGGTGAGGTTTTTAGACACCCCATCAAATGAACACATTGGGGTGGTGTGTAAAGGCTGAGTCTGGGGTCAGTTTACTTAAGTGTCCGTCTTCCCTTCCCCTTCTCCATTCTGTAGGAGCTCGTTTTCTTTTTGCATGTGAGCTTGCTCTACGTTTTCCCAGGGTGTGAGTGGTGAGATGCTACAGGTGGTTTGGATCTGACATCCTACTAAGGGATCTGCACACATAGTTGCTTTCAGTCCAGCAAATACTAGTTGAAATCCTTTGTACCACTGGGGAGACAGGCAACAACAGTGAACAAAACATAAAAATGTCTCTTCTTCCTGAAGCACTAGTAAGGGCATTTATTACTCAGTTTACCTGTAAATCGTAAAATCCAAGACACTTTCCTGCTTTTGCAGCAGGAACTTAGGAATGTATCTTGAAAACAACAATAGTGGTATGAATCTGTTACAATTACTCATGTTTAAGAAATAGCTTACATCAGTTATACCTCAGCAAAGAGAGAGAAAGTGGCTGTTCTTGATTTAGTCAATTTCAAAATTTTTATATTTTAAGGAAAACTACAATTTTAGTGATATTTATGCTCTTACAATTTTGAATTGAAGAGAATTCTTAGCATGTTTGTAGAGGACTTAATGTGTATTGACAGTAAAGTGATATTTAAATCACACACAGAAAAAGTTATGAGACAGAATTCCTGGCAAAAGCAGCTGTGGGCAGTAGATGTGAATCAGTCTCCCTTCCCTTTTTCTTTCCCTTCCCTTTCCTTCCGGCTCTACGCTGAATATGGGTGAGATCAGGAGTCACATGCTCTGCCCCCCTGAACCAGCCGGGAGCCCCTAGATGTGAAATGAATGAAAATGCATTTTGAAGATAAGTGGTAGTAAGGAACATAAAGACAAAATAACTTCACATTTTCCTGGAGCTTAACATGGTGACTCATTTTAAATCTATGACTTGAGGGTCATCTGGGTTGCTCAGTCCTGGGATCAAGTACCTCATCGGGCTCCCTGCTCGGCGGTAAGCCTGCTTCTCCCTCTCTCACTTCCCCTGCTTGTGTTCCCTCTCTAGCTCGTGTTTCTCTCTGTCAAATAAATACATAAAATCTTTAAAAAAAAACTGTGCCTTGGTTGGTGAAATATTAAAACCCTTTCTTATTTTATAGTGCTACTATCAATTAGGCATGTATGAATTCCTGAGCAAAATGTATTTTCCCTATGTCCTTAAAGGATAAGTAGGCAGCTTTTTCTTTCCATGCTTTGGTATTTTAAAAGAACATTTTGGGAAGTGTTACACTTTATAAAACAATAAGTGTTCCCACTTTGAAAATCTATTCTTTGTCATTATATAGAATGCATTTGTAAATGGAAATTTCATTTGTCTGGTGCTAACGAATATCACATTTTAACTGAGAAAGAATTCATTTTTAAGAAACAGGCTTTTTTAATTTTATTTTTTAAAGATTTTCTTTTATTTATTTGACAGAGAGAAACACAGCCAAAGAGGGAACACAAGCAAGGGGAGTGAGAGAGGGAGAAGCAGGCTTCCCGCCGAGCAGGCAGCCCGATGTGGGGCTTGATCCCGGGTCTCCGGGATCGGGACCCGAGCGGAAGGCAGTCGCTTAACCAACTGAGCCACCCAGGCGCCCCAAGAAACGGGCTTTTTTGTTTGTTTGTTTGTTACTTAAATTTTTTTTTCCAGTGTTCCAAGATTCATTCCCCATTCCCCACACCCAGTGCTCCACGCTTTACGTGTCCCCAGTACCCACCACCAGGCTCTCCCATCCCTCCATCCCCCTCCCTCCAAGTCCCTCAGTTTGTTTCTGTGTCCAAAGTCTCTGTTGTTTCGTTTCTCTCCCTGGATTACCCTACTTCCCATTTACTTTCCTTCTCCCACTGTCGTCCAGGTTACCCCTCATGCACTGCAAGTAAGTGAAACCATGCGATACTTGACTTTCTCTGCTTGGCTTATTTCACTCAACATAATCTCTTCCAGTCCAGTCCATGTTGCTACAAAAGTTGGATATTCATCCTTTCTGATGGAGGCATAGTATTCCGTTGTATATATGTACCATATCTTCTTTATCCATTCATCTGTTGATGGGCACCTTGGCTCTTTCCACAGTTTGGCGATTGTGGCCATTGCTGCGATGAACATTGGTGTACATATGGCCCTTCTTTTCACTACATCTGTAACTTTGGGGTAAATGCCCAGTAGTGCAATTGAGAAACGGGCTTTTGCAGCAACCTGTCTTGTATTTATTTGCAGATTCCAATTGCTTTCTTATTACTAGTTTACTCAAAGGGTGAGCTTAGAGCTGGAAGCAAATGTAAAGCAGCTAGTGCCTACTGTGGGGCAGACATTGTAACTGGGTTCTGTGTGCTCGTACACTAACTTTTTGTCTGACCCTGAAGTGGGGGGTTGGGAAGGAGAAAGCCCTGTGTTGATGATGTCATTGTGTCTGCAGATGTGCTGGTGGGAAGAATCTGGTATCAGCCACTTTTTGCTTTGGGTAGAAAATTTGAGGATTGGATGTTACAGCCTGAGAGAACAGCCTTACCAAATGTTCAACTTGGGGGGAGGGGCTGCAGGGGATCTTACTAACTGTACAGATACAATAAAAAATTTTTTTAAATACTTAGGTTTAAGAAAGTGACTCTATGGGATGAATCCATTAAACCTGGACATGGTTTTAAATTTCTGATAAAGAGTGAAGGAGATTGATGTGGAAATAAGGCCTTGGATTAAAACAGTCATGTAATGTTAGAATTCATTCATAATGGCAAAGGCAGGTGATGTTGGAGATAGAGATTTCAAAATATTCAGGGGAAAAATAGGTATGATCCTGGGAGTAGGGACTCTGAAAGGAAAGAGAATTCAAAAGGAGCTGGAGGTTCTCAAAACCAGATTTTAACATAAATAATGACTGAGCAGATAAAGGAGATATATACAGTAAGTTATATTTATATTGGATTTTACAACTTTTTAAAGATTTATTTCAGAGAGGCAAGGGTGTGGGGAGGCAAACTGCCAACTGAGCAGGGAGCCCAATGCAAGGCTCAAGCCCCGGATCCCAGGATCATGACCTGAGCTGAAGACAAGACCCTTAACTGACTGAGCCACTCAGGCACCCCTAAATTGAATTTCACAATTTAGAAAATGGTTTGCTTTTGGATGATCCATTGTCATGTAAATATTTGGATTTTTTAAAAAAAAAACATTTGACTTTCACATAAGTATCCATCCTGCTACCATCCCATTTCTCTGTTTCTTTTAATGGCAAAGCTTCTCATAAGTGTTGTTCATATTTGCTGCCTTCAGTTTTTCCTCCTGCTGTTCACATTGTGAAGGTCTTTGATGCTGTACCAGTGATTTTGAGAAAGACATGGCATATGTAAATGATCTGTTGGCCTACAGAATCCTGAGGGTCTGTCTTACTGTGTGGAATGCTGGGTTGAAACTAAGAAAAAAGTTAATGGGAATGAATAAATAATCCTGAATCCGGTAAAAAAAATCACCCACATTAAAGGGTGTTGAAGGAAGATAAGGCTTAGCTGCCTCTCGCAGGATGAGCCCTCTCTAGTCTCCATGCATCTGGGCATCTGGATCCTGGCCAGGACTGGTCCCACTTCCTAGAGGCCGGGCCCACCTCTCATTTCTGTTCAGTTCTGCATATGAGTTTTAAAAGGTGGACGGACCACAGAGCATTGTTTTGAACGTTATAAAAGAGAAATCTTCCTTTGAAGGAAGGTCAGATGAAGTGACTTCTCAGATTTCCACACCTTTATCAAAGTGTGACAGCAAAGTGGTGAGACAAATCTTTATGAACAGACCTGCCGGAATACCCCTATGAAGGAGACTGGTTCTTTTCTAACCAGTCACATGGCTTCATGTGTGTCCGTGTCTCTACACATGTCCCGTTTAGCCATGAAAACATACTCTGAAACACTTTTAGAATTTGTCTTGTAAGTTTATCTTTTTGATTGAACAATTTAAAAAAAAGATATGCAGTATAACAAATCTGAATTCTGACAACAGTTGGAAGTCATCTTGAGGCAGTTCTTTTTTATGTGCTCGTGAGCGCTCGCTTTAGATAATTCTCCAGAAAGGAAGTCTAGTGTGTTTTAGGCCGCATCCACATCCGTGGCAGCTGGGGGATGAATGGGTAGTCCTTAGGGCTGATTCTTTGGAGTATTTAAGTGTAACAGTCTTGACTTATTTACGAAATGAAACTGCTTTTCAAGACCATCAACATTTGTATGTTTTATCATCCTTAGAACATCTTACACAGTCGACATTATTTTCTGTAAATTGTGTAGTTTCTTGACTGTTGGAAGCAGTTTTGCATTAAACAAAGGGAGCTCTTTAAATGCGAAATGGCATAAATACAGAAATAAGAAGTACCTGCTCTGGGGGCATGTGGGGGGCTCAGTGGATTGAGCAGTTGAGAGTCTACCTTTGGCTCAGGTCATAATCTCAGGGCCCTGGGGTCGAGCCCTGCGCCAAGAGGGATTCTGCTTCTCCCTTCCCTCCCCACTTATGTGCTCTCTGTCGCTATCTCTGTCTCTCTCTCAAAAAAATAAAACTCTTGGGGCGCTTTGGTGACTCAGTTGTTAAGCATCTGCCTTCGACTCAAGTCATGATCCCACAGTCCTGGGATCAAGCTGCATATTGGGCTCCCTGCTCAGTGGGAAGCCTGCTTCTCCCTCTCTCACTCCCCCTGCTTGTGTTCCCTCTCTCTCTGTCAAATAAATAAAATCTTTAAATAAATAAGAAATAAATAAATAAAATCTTTTTTAAAAAGTACCTACTCTGTGCTTGTGTCCATGCGTCCTATAGCGTGTGTGGAAGGCAGTGGGCACTTCTGCCTAGGGGCGCTCAACCTTCCTGTTGAGACCAGCTTTGTCTGGGTGATACCACCAGCACCTGCCACTGTGGAAGATGGTGTGGCCTGTCTTCTCCCTACTGGCAGATGTTTTTCTAAAGCGGGGGTTGACAGGCTATAGCCACCTGTTCCTGTAAACATTATGGAAGATGGCTGTGGCCGTTTGTTCACGTGTCTGGGGCAGCTTTTGAATTGGGTGGTTATGACAGGAGTGTCTGTGGCCTGCAGGCCTAAAGACCTTAGTCCTTGGCCCTTTAAGAAAACATTTGACTATCTGTGTTCTCAAAGTTCGTTTATACCTTAGTTTTTCCCGTGAAAAAACTATGTTATGGATTTATGGATGAGGGCCTGATTTCTAAATTGTCCCAGACTATGAATCCTGGCAATTAGGGACAATGTCGTCTTTGTTTCTGTCCAGCACCTAGGACTGTGCCTTGCACTAGCAAGCCACTGGAATATGGGATTGTCTTTAGTCCAGTGCTGTTTGGTCTGGTAGTGAAACCCATGGCAGGCTTTGTAGGAAGGTGGGGGGAGGGGCATGTGATGGACAGAGTATACTGTAGGGCCTCTGTTAGTGTGCTGCATTGTAAATGGCATGAAGGCCAGAAAAACAAAAAATGGTTTGGATGAATAGTCTGGAAAGGCTTCGTTGAAAATGTGGAACTTACCCCAGGCTAAATCAGGGAGGGAGATGAAACACAAGAGCCTTTGGACTCAGAAACAAACTGAGGGTCTTGGAAGGGAGGGGGTGGGGGGATGGGTGAGCCTGGTGGTGGGTATTGAGGGCATGTATTACCAGTGCCATGGAGCACTGGGCAGTGAGGCATAAACAATGAATCTTGGAACACTGAAAACATAAAATAATGTAATAAGGAAAGAAAATGTGGAATTTGAAGTCAACCTTGATCAGCTCTCTTTCCAGCCATAGTGGAGTAAAAGGGATGGGGTTTACTTCCCTACCTAAAATGACTAGAAAACCTGACAAAGTTATGAAACAGCAGTTTTAGAAATAGGTCAACAAAGAGTACAAGACAGTGATCCCTGAGAGAAAGGAAATAAACAACGGAACTGTTTGACTGCCCCAGCTTACAGCCTGGAGAGTTTCCATGTTGCAGTGCAAGGAAGGGGAATCCAGAAGGAACCTGGTGGACTCCTTGAGTTGCTGAGACAAGGGTTCAGAGCCCAGGGAGGCCAGGGCTGTTAGAATGGGTTTGGATATGCAAGGAGGTAAAGAAGGAGAGAGGAGGGGGCTGTGCAGAGAGTGAGCTCTGGAGAGCTGCAATGGTCCTCTCAAGTCTTTGGTTGAGTGCTGATCTGTGTGTTTTATGAAGAAATGTCAGAAATTAGGAGGTAGAAAAACTCTCGGGAGTTCCCATGAGGCCGGAGATAGTTCATATTCCCATCAGTCAGTGTAGGGAGACCCTCTAAAGCACAGGGCATGGAACAAGGCCACATTTGCCCTAAAGAAAAGCCTAACAGAGCTCTGAACGACACTTTAAAAGGATCAGACTGATTCCAAGTAACTAGTCCAGAACAAAGCCCAGTGATAGTTAAACGGATGCAACAACATCTGGGTCCCAAAAACATAAAAAAATCCAAGACCAATGTCTAGTCAAAAATTACCAGACAGGCTAAGAAACAGACAAAAACAAGCTGTAGCAACAGGTCCAGAATTGGAACAGATGATGGAGTTGCAGATAAGGATATTAAAACAGCTATTACAGATCTACCCTTTGTTCAGGGAGGGAAAAGAAAACATGAACACGATGAGGACAGAAATGGATACAGAAAAGACCCACGTCAGATTTCTAGCCCTGAACTCAAACTTGAGGAAGTATAAGCTTTATCTTGATAGAAAAAGAGTAATGAGCATACCAAGAGGATGTTTGTGGGGCTCCTGGGTGGCTCAGAGGGTTAAGCCTCTGCCTTCGGCTCAGGTCATGATCTCAGGGTCCTGGGATCAAGTCCCACATTGGGCTCTCTGCTCAGCGGAGAGCCTGCCTCCCCTTCTTTCTCTGCCTGCCTCTCTGTCTATTTG
The DNA here is from genome assembly GCA_004023965.1 of Spilogale gracilis. Classification (NCBI taxonomy): domain Eukaryota; kingdom Metazoa; phylum Chordata; class Mammalia; order Carnivora; family Mephitidae; genus Spilogale; species Spilogale gracilis. Next base: position 76,583 of record PITA01006870.1, read on the forward strand.
TGATCTCTCTCTCTGTGTCAAATAAATAAATAAGATCTTAAAAAAAAAAAAAAAAGGATGTTAGTGCTTTGGTGCTCTCCGTGTATCCCAGGCAGAGACGTGCAGTTAACACGCGCTGGGTCCCACACTGTGGACTGAGGCTGGTGCCAGAACTGTGTGCAGACTATCCATTAACAACAGCCCTAGATGGTTATGGGTCTTGGGAATTCAGGGTTCTCCAGTCTCTCACTTAGTGTCTTCTTTCTGTAGGGCAGTCTCCATGATCGGAAATTATGCATCTGGTTGGTTTGTTTCTGAGGGTAGGGGCGCCGTTTCTGTGTCCACTGTCTTCTGCTCGGTGCACAGTAGACTGTTGGCATTGGGTAGTTAGCACTGGTTGGATTAAAGCGGATGAGGGAACCCACCAGCCGTGTGGCTGTGTGGCCGTAGGCATTCAGCAGAGCTGTGATTGGGTTTGTCTGACTGCAACATCCACACCCTAACCACTTTTTTGTGCTGCTTCCCAAGTGGGTTTAATAAATTATGATATATCCACTCAGTGGAATGCTACACAGCCATTAATGGGGATCGTGAAAGTTGTGTATATCCTACAAAAGTAGTGTACAGTGATTGAGCTGTGATTGTGTTAAATTTGTTTACAGTGGACAAGAACTCTAAGGTGCAAAATAAAACCGGTTGTGTTCTATCGATCGCATTGTGGGTGACATTTCTCATTTCCTTTTGTCTCTCCTTTTTAAAATTGTTGACATTCAGTAGAAAACCTTCCTAAAGGAAAAGTCATACTTCCCGAAGGGACGGGTCAATGTCAACAGGTTGGTTTTCTGTTTGTTTATTCCCTAGCTTCAAGTAGAATAGAATGAATTCCAGGCCACAGTCAGAAAGAGTAGAAACTAGAAGATACCAGACGTATATTGAAAAGGGCATGTTTTTCCCTAGGAAGAAAAAAGGAACTCCAAGACCAAGAGTACTTGGTCCAAATGTGAAACAAGTAAAATGTGGCATGATTTTGAGTGATTAGTGGATCCTAGAAAGAGAAGTGGAATCCTAGCACAGGGCCCAGCTATTCTGTTAACATTTCTGAAATGATGATGTTAATATTAATACTTCAATGGTTTTGTTTTGGTTTTCACTGTTTAAAATCAGTCTGCTGCAGTTAAAGCATAGAAGTCTCTCTTAGTTGTAGAGCAGAAAGTAAACATTAACCAGCCTTAAGAATATACCACTAGAAACAGATGATGAAGGTGGAGAAACAGAAAAGAGAAAAGGTGCCTCAAGAGCGGGTGAGGGCTAGTGTCTTCATCTCTCCACACAAGGTGAGCATTTGGGAGGGCACCAGTAGTTGGAAGCCACTGGGAGGGCTTAACCACAGAGGAAAATCAGGAAGTAAGAAAATCAGGAGAGAGGGAAGATGGTGACACCTCAGTGAGCAGAATCTTGATCTGTGACCTCGTAAATCCACAGTGTCTAATGGTGAAATAATGGCCTTAAGCCTTTTGGAACTATGGAGGGTAATCACCAGAAGAACTTAAGACACAGTTAAAAGTGGATGCCTTTGGGGACTTAGGACACTGGGGTGAATGGGGCAGTGGCACTTCCCTGTGTGCCACTGGGTGAATTGGCCTTGGCTTCATGTGGACACTGAGATCCCCACTCTTTCCCCTTTCCACACTGCCAGTGAATTCCCAGCACCTGCGGCCTTCTTCAGCTCCAGGGCCCTGCTGTAGAATGTGGGGTTCTGCAGAAGCTAAGCACTGTCTCTGGAGCGTTCCTGCTTCGTTGGCACCAACAGACTCTGAAATCAGGAAATGCTACCATTGACTTACCTGATTTTATTTCATAAGCAGCTCTATGTCCAGAGACCCTAGAGTAATCTGTTGTAGTAGCTGCTACGTTGGCTCATAGGGTTTCCCTTATTTCTGACAGCTACCTTCCTCCTCAGTCAGCTGTGATAAGGCGTCAGTATTGACTGGTCATAGGATGACCCCTTGGAGCTCTCTCATCCCCCTCCGGTCTTCTCCATTCTCTCCCTTCTCTCCATATTTGATGTAGATGCCGTGATTCTTCATGATAATTGCCCCTTTTTCCTTTTCTCTGTGTCATACTCTCTTGGCCAAATCTCGATTCATCTTCTCTGCATGTCCTGTCGCCACACAGCTGAATGTTGCTGGAGAATATCTGAGTAGCCCAGCTGACCAAGGTTTGAGAACATCAAATTTAAGCAAAAACAAATGGGCACTTAATGTTCAGTGAACCAAAAACATTTTTTTTAAGTTTCTTAATTTATTCAATCTCTGCACCCAGTGTGGGCTCAAACTCACGACTCCGAGGTCGAGTCACACGTTCTTCCAAGCCAGCCAGGCACCCCCCCAAAATATTTTCTTCTAAAGATATGAAACAGTTCTCTGAGGCAACAATTTTCTCTCTCTCCAATGCCTGCTGTTGTCTCTTCCTCTTTACCTTCAGCCTGGTCATCTTTTCTGAGCCCAGGAGTTACACATTCAACTCTGCCTGCTTGGAATGTTCTACCTAAGTGTCTCAAGGACCTCTCCAGATTGAAGAGCCTCAGATGGAGTTTTTGATCATTTTTTACCTTCCTGTCTGCTCCCCGGTCTTCCCCATCTTGGTAAATGACATCATTATCTGCTCTTACTATTTAAACAAATCTAGGCATTATCCTTGCTTCTCTTCCTCACATGCCATTTCCAGTCTTTACTCCAGAGTTCCCTTTTGGGACTACAGAATAAACATCTCTCTCGGTTGCTTGCCATTCTCCCTCCTGCCCCCTCAGTGTAGGCAGCTCTCCCCTCTTGCCCTTTCCTGGTCTCTCTACCTCTTCTCTGAACTCCCATCAGTGTTTTCTCCCTGCAGTAGCCAGAATCATTTTGAAGCTTCCACACGAAAAATCATCACACTTCCTGCTTAACCCCCCTTCAGCCTCTTATCGTCCTTAGAATGGCAGTCTGGGGTGCCTGGGTGGCTCAGTTGGTTAAGCCACAGCCTTCGGCTCAGGTCATGATCACAGAGTCCTGGAATCGACCTTCTCCTCTCTCATGTTCTCTGTCAGTCTGTCTCTCTCAAATAAATAAATAAAATCTTAAAAAAAAAAAAAATGGCAGTCTGGACTTCCTGCCACTCAGCTCGCCACCGCTCCCCATGCCGAAGCTGCTCTGGTGGCCTTTACTTCCTGGAGCTTCGGAGTTTTCTTCACAGCTGCACCTCCTGGCTGCCATCCCACCCACCTCCACTTCCTACTCCTCCGTACAGTGTTGGCCGTGCTAGTGGAGCTCTACAGTTCTTTGGTTCTGTATAACGGCCAATTAAAGGGGCGGACAGAGACATGGAGAAGAATTAGAGTGTCAGAACTCAGTGGCCGTCCATGGTTCTCAAGTCCAGCCACCCTTCCGAAGCCTCGGCATTCCTGTCTGGTCATTGTGCAGCTCCCACGTACAGTTCATCTCTGGAAAACAGTGGGAGGAAGTTTTTCATCTGGGAGCAAAAAATTGGTTCATATATTTGTAGGCACTAGTTGATTTTCTTGTTTGACTGAAGCCCTTCGAGTTTCTTTTTTTTTTTTTTTAAAGATTTTATTTATTTGACAGAGAGAAACATAGCCAGAGAGGGAACACAAGCAGGGGGAGTGAGAGAGGGAGAAGCAGGCTTCCCGCCAAGCAGGCAGCCCGATGTGGGACTCGATCCCGGGTCTCCGAGATCATGACCTGAGTCGAAGGCAGTCGCTTAACCAACTGAGCCACCCAGGTGCCCCACCCTTCAACTTTCTATTCCTATTTCTTTTCTATCCCTATTTCTGTCCCTATTTTTTCTAGCCCTGTTTCCTTTGTATCCCTGTTTCTTGTTTATATCCCCATTTATATCCCCATTCTTAAGCATATGGTGTCATAGACATCAGAGTGCGTTTGTCGCTACTCCACTTAAAGGGTGCAGTGGGCTGAATAGTGTCCCATGAACGTTTGTGTCCACCTGGAATCTCAGAGTGTGACCTTATTTGGAAATAGGACCTTGACAAATATAAGTAGTTAAGGATCGAGATAAGATCGTAGTAGTTTAGGTTGGGCCCTAAATCCAACGTGGTTGTCCTTGAGAGGAGAGGATTCAGAGAGGCACAGAGCGAAAAAGGCCACAGGAAGAGAGAGGGAAACAGAGGTCACAGTTACACGGCCATGGCCAGTGCATGCCAAGGCTTGCTGGTGAGTCCCAGAAGCTAGGAGAGAGAGAAAGACAAGCGGCCATTTCTGCCTTGGAGCCTCCGGAAGGAACCAGCCCTGTTGGCTGTTTGATTTCAGGTTCCGGCCTCCAGAACTGGCAGGCAGTACAAGTCTTACTGTAAGCCATCTAGTATGTGGTCATTTGTTATGGCAGCTCTAGGGAGTGAGTGCAGAAGAGACCCCAGATTGGCACAGTCATGCATTTGGTTTCACCAAAGCAGAAGAGAGCAGACCTGCTTTTTTTCACAGTGCTGGACACCGGCCTAGAATCCTGAAGTTATTTTGGTAGCACTAATCACTGACTCATCCTGAGCTTACCTTTGATTAAACCTTCTAAGTCTTTGTCGATGGCTGCTCTGAGCTGTGTGATTTTATCTTCACGGGAGGGACACAGCCTGTTCACTCAGCCTTTCAGGATACTCTTGGAATCCTGAATTGTCACTCCACAGTCTTCAGTCAACAGTGAATGTGATGAGCATGCTTTCTGGATCTTCCTCTAAGTCAGGTCTTAACCTTCTGGGCTCATGGAGCCCCTTTAAGACCGCATAATGAAAGCCATGGAGCTTTCGGCCAAAAAATACATATTTCTATAGACCCTCCCAGTGTGTTGTTCAAACCTTCCAAGATGATTGAGCTTGTTCCATTCATCAGCACTTCTGGGGTATAGGCACGCCACTGAATTTTCTAATTTACTTCATTGCCTTTGCATTTGGTGCCTGTTTCTCAGTCTTATGATATCATAAAAGACACAATCAGGTGTTTTTATGGAAAGAAAAAGGTATTTACCGGCTCTGTGCCAGATTCGCTAGGTCAGGAGCTGGGGCAAGGAAAGAGAAGAAGTGAACCTTTCCTGGCTCAGCCTTAATAGGTTAGTTTCCTGTTGCCTTTGGAAACAATTACCGCAACATAGATTTATTGTTACAGTTCTGGAGGTGAGAAGCCCAGAATCAGGTCTCACTAGGCTAAAATCAAGGCACTGGCAATCCTGCACTCTTCCCAGAGGCTCGAAGGGAGAATCCGTTTTCTTCCCTCTCCCGGCTTCTACAGGCTGCCTGCATTCTTTGGCTCATGGCCCTTCCTTGGTCCTCGGAAGCTGTAGGGAGGCATCTTCAGGCTCTGTCCTCCATCTGACCTGCCTCTCTCCCCCACATTTCAAAGATCCCATGGTTACCTTAGGCCCACCCATGCAGTCCAGGGTAGTCTCTTTTTTATTTATTTTTAAAGCTTTTATTTATTTGACAGAGTGCGAGAAAGGGAACACAAGCAGGGGGAGAAAGCAGACTTCTGCCAAGCAGGGAGCCCAATGTGGGGCTCAATCCCAGGACCCGGGATTATGACCTAAGCTGAAGGCAGACGCCTAGTAACTGAGCTACTCAGGTGCCCTAATCTCTTTATTTTAAAGTCAGCTGAAGAGCAACCTTAATTGCCTCGTGCAGTGTAACCTGACATACTCATAGGTCCCGGGGATTAGGATGGGGACATGCACGGGAGAGGGGACAGCATTATTCTGCCTTCCATACATCATGGACTTATTCTACCACCTTGTGATTACAGCCCTTCTCTTCTCAGGGTCTGCAGTTACTCTGTCAAATAAATAAAATCTTTTAAAAAAATAATAACTTCAGAAATTTTGTCAAGGATCCTTGGTTCTCTAGCACGTCTGTAATTTGCACAGTCCACCTTCATCACTTTGTGAACACTGGAGTACTTTTCTATGTCACTCTTCCAGGATTCACCAGACTGTGATTCCTGTGGCTCAGAAATCCTGAACCACATGGGGCAGCTGCTTTACATGCACTTCAGCAAATACTCATTCGGTACCTACTATGTGGCAGGCAGGACAAGAAGGTCCTGCACACTCTCCAAGCAGGGAGGCAAGGTGGTTCAGCACCCGTGTATGGTCTGGTGGTGAAAACAGACACTGAACAGATGGTAACACAGGTAACTGTTGATTGCCAATTCTTAGGGAGAGTACCAGGATGCTGAGAGGGCATAGATGAGAGAGCTAATCCAGCTCAGGGAGGTCAGGGCAGGCCTTTCTGAAGAAATGTTACTGTTGAGACTAACACATGAGCAGATATTAAAATAAGAGGGGAACAGAAAGGAAGACCATTCCAGGGCCAGGGATCCTCTGTGAAGACCAAAAGGTACAAAAAACCGAAGGTGTGCTGGAGGAAATAAAAGGAGTAATTTAGAGACTAAGGGGAAAGTAGTATAAACAGAGGTGAAAGGGTGGGTCAGTAGTTTCTAGGCTTTGTCAGGATTTTTGACTTTATCTCAACAAGCATAGAAAACTTTTGAAGGCTTTGCTGGCTTGTTTGTTAAATTTTTAGTTATGGTAAAATACAGAGAATACAAAACTTGTCATCTTAGCCCTTCTTTATTTATTTTTTTAAAAAAGATTTTATTTATTTGACAGAGAGGAAACACAGCTAGAGAGGGAACACAAGCAGGGAGAGTGAGAGAGGGAGAAGCAGGCTTCCCACCGAGCAGGAAGCCCGGTGTGGGGCTCAATCCTGGGCCTCCGGGATCATGACCTGAGCCGAAGGCAGTCACCCAACCAGCTGAGCCACCCAGGCGCCCTTAACCCTTCTTTAAATGTACAGTTCGGTAGTGTTAGGTGTATCCACATTGTTGTACCAGCGATCTCTAGAACTCTGTCTTGCCGAACTGAAACCCTGTTCCCCCTCCACCAGCCCCTGGCAACTGCCCCTCTAGAACCTTTCTGTCTCAATATCTGGCTGCTCTAGAACCTCTTAATTATAATCTCACAGTATGTGTCATTTTGCGACTGACTTATCTTCACTTAGCCCGATGTCCTCAGCATCCAACCATGTTGTGGCATGTGTCAGAGCACTGTTGAAGGGTTTTCACCTGAGGACTGAGCTAGCCAGATTTCTTTTATTTTTGAGTTAACATTTTTAGCTATAATCTACACAGAAAAACACACAGTCCTAAATCTGAATCTTGGGGAGTTACTGTAAGCACACGCACTGATGTTACCTCAAACCTGGTCAGGAACATGAGCATCCCCAGCTCCACGGGGTTCCCCAGAAGCCGCCTTTCAGCCCAGACACACCCCCTTCCCCCCCAGACTGAAGACCATGGATTGCGCCTGTTTCACCTGATGGCCGTAGGCCTTGGTATGTGTGCATTTGTGTTCTTGTGCTGAGTTTCTTCTCCCATCACTGGCGTGTGAGGTTAGCTGCTGTTACTGTCTGTGGTTTTGTCGGTGGCCCCAGAGCGTGCATAGGTCACAGCTTAGCCATGCCTCTGTGGACGGGCACGTGTACCGCTGATGCTGTCATGCACACTATGTACACAGACAGAGCATTTTCTGGGGCGTGTGCTTGGGCCCGGTATGCCCAAGACAGTTCGTCATTGTTTCTCCAGAGCTCTGTTCCTCCTCCAGTGGTTGCTGTTTGAGTCAACAGCACCACCTTCCACCCAGGCTGTTAGGCCAGAAACTGAGACATCTTGAGGCCTCCAGCCCCCGTTATCTAGTTACTCACCTACTCACCGAGCCTTGTTGATCCAGATTCCCGGGTGTCTCTACAGTGTGTCCACTTCTCCCCGCCTCTACTGCAGACTACTCTCATCTCCTCTGTAGACTATACGGCATCCTGATGGGCTTCCTTGTGTCCGCTGTTCCCTGCTCTAACCCATTCCCTACAGTAGGCAAGCACAGACTGTCTTGGTTGTGCATGCATGTGTATCCCCAGTCCTGTACTTAGGAAGGTCATGCCATTATCTTGGTGTTCTCTGATACAGCATCCAAAGGCCCAGCTTAGGTCAACAACTTCTAGGAGTCTTCATGTTAATTTCTAACTTCTCTGCGTTAGTTTCCAGATCTGACTAGTTGGGTTTTGGGTTTTGGGTTTGGGTAGGGGGTGGGAGGGTTGGGGGTTGTTCAAGGGTTGGTTTTTTTTTTTTTTTCCATTTCATGGTGACGAGGAAGAGCTTGTACAACAGCAGAAATGTGAGTTCTGCCCCTTTTTTGGCTTTATTTTGCAGGGCTTTTTTTTTTTAAATGCATTTGTCTAATAAATGAGGGATAGTTTAATTAAAAGTAGATGGTCTTGGGCATGTGGGTGGCTCAGTCGTTAGGTGTCAACCTTCAGCTCAGGTCATGATCCCCGGATCCTGGGATCGAGCCCCACATCAGGCTTTCTTCTCATCAGGAACCCTGCTTCTCCCTCTTCCACTCCCCCTGCTTCTCCCTCTCCCACTCCCCCTGTTTGTGTTCCCTCTCTTGCTGTGCTTCTCTGTTAAATAAATAAAATCTTAAAAAAAAGTAGGTGGTCTCATCTGTAAATCCATGTAACTCGGCTATTTTACAATAAGGTGAAAACAAACACATGGGTGAGGAAGTCACTGCTATCCTTTTTACTTTTGTGGGATACCACTCAAGACACCTCAGATACGGCTGGAGACACACAACAGTGAGACACGTATTGAGAAAAGCAGCCAGTGTTAATCCATAATGAAATATCAGTAAAGCTTCATTTCTTATTACCCATAACAGAATTATTTTCCTTTTTTACTCAAGTAAACTTAGAAAGGTCAGTGGATATAAGATCAATACAAATACAAAAAAGAAGTTAATTGTGCTTCAGTATGCCAGGAACAAGCAATTAGACAATAAATTTTTATTTTTAAAAAATTTTTTAAAGACAGTAAATTTTAAAAATACCATTTAAAATGGCATTGGCATCAAAAAACTACAAAACACTGCCATAAGAAATTAAAGATCTGAATAAGTGGAGAGACATCCCATATTCATGGATCCAAAGACTTACCATATTGTTAATATGGGCGATTGACCTACAGGTTCAACATAATCCTGTGAAAATAACAGCTGGATTTTTGTAGAGATTGACAGGCTGATTTTAAAACCCACATGGACCCTGAATAGTCAAAACTGTCTTGAGCAAGAAGAACACTATCAAAGGGCTCACATTTCCTGATTTCAAAACTTACTATCCTGTAGTAAGTTTTGACACAGAACTTACAGATTCATGGAATAGAAGCAGGATCCAAAAACCTTACATTTGTGACCAATTCATTGTTGAACAACATGCCAAGACAGTTCAGTGGGGGAAAGAACAGTCTTTTCAATGGAGGGTACTGGGAAGACTAGAAAGCCAGGAAGACTGAGAGGGAGAGAGGAGGCCAAAGAAACATGCACTGTCTCAGAGTTAAGTGGTTTGCCCTCCACGGACATGCCGAGGACAGTGTTTGCCAAGGCCTGAAGACGTCTTCTGCACTTAGTTATGTAGAAGCACAGTGACTGGAAATTTGGAAGGAAGCAACTATATTATTATTCTAAGTTCACCAACCTCAGGGTTGTTACAGATTATCTTAAGGTAATGAGAGCTTTTTTGAAGAAACCAGCATGAGTGCACCAGGTGCAAACAGCAGTTTTACTGAGATGAGAGTATGTCGCAGAGAAACCTACCCGGAGGACCTGTGGATTGGCTTTCTAACAATGTCTGCGCCCAGTTGTGGTTTCCTTTAGTCTTGCTCTGATGGTCGCCCTTCACAGGTTCTTCTCCTTGATAGAGGAAACAAAAGCAAAAAACAGTTTTGGGAAATGTTTTCATCCACTGTTTTGTTGACCTTGCAGTAGACCTATTTCTTTTCTTACTTTTCTTGGTCTGAAAAAAACTTTTAAAGAAATCTTTGGGGAAGGGGGTGAGAGAAGCCACTTTGCTTGCTCCTGTCATTATTTGCAGTCTTTAATTCTTCCTGGGCTTTTTAATTTTTGAAAAAAAAATTTTTTTTCTAAGTCTGCACTGTCATCTTGCATTTGTCTTTATGGCTTTTGTGTGTCTTTATTAAAGTTTAATTTATCTTGTGTATTCTTGCTGGTTTTTAAATTATCTTTCTCATCTGGATGATTTGTAATTACCCAGCTATCTTTGCCCTGGGTTCTGCAAAATCTGTAATGATGGGTGGCTTTCTTGCAAGTTAATAGTCACTCCGCATTCTGGGCGTGTGTTGGGTTCTGGGTCCTGGTTTCCCCTGATAATCCCTTGCTGTTGTCTTGTTGGAGATGAAGTAAACGGTAAAGTGGATCACAAACTTGTTAGGCACCCTGCTTTTAGCTGAACAAGATCTCTGCAGTTCTGTAGATCCTTAACATCCATCAGTACTCTCTCTGGTCTGCCAGCTCAGTGACCTGCTAAGAACTCTCATATTTACTGTTTGGCTGGTTGACATACATATATTGCCCCCCGCACAGTTTCATTTCTGTCTATTAGACAGGTTCTTGAGTTCTGTTCTCTTGGATTTCCTTAAAGGAGTTCTATTATCTAGATATAAAATATCTGCTGCTTTTTTTCGCTCAGGTTCCTTAGATGTACTTTTCCCATCATTACAGGCTAATCAAAAGACCACTTGAACAAGTTCTGTTGCTTAGTTGTTATTTAAAATAAACTAAAGGTTTTCTTATTACTTGTGTTTGTTTATGGACTTGTTTCAGATTATGAAAACTTTAAACCTCCTGTTGTCAATTTGTTCATGTGAATAGTCCCTCACAGTGGGCTGGGTTTTGTTTTTTGTCTTTTTTTTTCTAACTGTCCTCCACAGGGACTGACTTCATAATTTTTTTTCATGTTCTCCTACCTCTTTCCTTAGCAGTTAGCTATTCCTAGCCCATCATTTTTTCTTTCTTTCTTTTTTTCCCCCATAAGGATGAGTCATTTCTTTTAACTCCCATATTATTTATTCAAAGGTTAACAACAGCACCACACACTTAGCTAGCACCTGTCAAATGTAATGAATGGTAGAGAACTGTGTTGATAGAAATTTGCATAAAGCAAGGACCCTGAGATGAAATGTTCTTGCTCTATGAGTTCTCTATATATTTTGCATCTTATCTCCTTATCAGATACATGAATTGCAGATATTTTCTCCCGTTCGATAGGTTGCGCCTTCATTTTGTTGATAGGTTTCCTTAACTACCATGCAGCAGCTTTTTAGTTGGTTGAAGTCCCACTTGTTCACTTTTGCTTTTGGTGCCTTTACTTTTTATTTTTACTCAAATCCAAAAACTCACCACCAAATCAAGGAAATGAGTGCCTCTGTTTTGTTTTACGAATTTTGTGGTTCCAGGTCTTATGTTCAAGTCTTTAATCCATTTTTGTAAGATAGTAGTCCAGTTTCATTCTTTTGCAAGTGACTGTTTTTTCCCAGAACACCATTTATTGAAGAGACCATCCCTTCCCTGTTGTATATTATTGACTCCTTCGTTGTCAGTTAATTGGCCATGCACATGTGGATTTCTGGGTTGTCTGTTCTGTTCCATTGATCTGTGTCTTTTTTTTTTCTTTTTTTAAACTCCACACTCAGTGCCGAACCTGACACGGGATTCAGTCCCACAATCCTGAGAGCATGACCTAAGCTGAAATCAGGAGTCATATGCTTAACCCACTGAGCCTCTCAGGCACCCTGTGTGTCTTGTTTTTATGCCAATACTGTACAGTTTTGATTAGTATAGTTTTATGATATACTTTCATATAAGGAAGCGTGATAATCTCTAGCTTTATTTGTCTTTCTCAAGATTGTGTGGGCTATTCAGGTCCTTTTGTGGTTCCATGCAAATTTTAGGATTATTTATCCTATTTCTGTGAAAAATGCCATTGGAATGTTGATAGGGATTGCATTGAATCTGTAGATTGCTTTGGGTAGTATGGGCATTTTAACAGTATTGATTCTTCCAATCAAAATATCTTTCTATTTATGTGTTTATCCCTTAGTTTCTTTCTTCGGTGTCTTATAATTTTCAGCATACAGCTCTTTTACCTCCTTGGTTAAATTTATTCCCAGGTGTTTCATTCTTTTTGATGCAATTGTGAATAGGATTGTTTTCTTAACTTTTCTTTCTAGTAAGTCATTATTAGTATCTAGAAATGCAACAGATTTATGTCCGTTGATTTTGTATCTTGTAACTTTACTGAGTTTGTTTATTAGTTGCAGCAGCTTTCTAGTGGAATTTTTAAGGTTTTCTATATGTAATGTCATTTACAAATAGAGATAGTTTGACTTCCTTTCAGATTTGGATGCCTCTTATATTTTTTTCTTGCCTAATTGCTCTGGCTAGGACTTCCACTAAGTAAAGGTAGTAAGAGTGGACATCCTTGTCTTATTCCTGATTTTAGAGGAAAAGGTTTTAGTTTCTTATCATGGAGTATGATGTTACCTGTGGGCTTGTCTTATATGGCCTTCATTATGTTGACGTACATTCCTATATTGAGAGTTTTCATCATAAGTAGAGTTGGATTTTGTCAGATGCTTTTCCTGCATCTGTTGAGATGATCTTATGGTCCTCCATTTTGATAACGTAGGGCATCACATTGTTGTGGAAATTGAATCATCATCGCATTCCTGGAATAGATCCCACTTGATGTGGTGTGTGATCCTTTAAATGTATTGTTGAGCTCATCATTCTTGTGTTTGAAATTATGTTCCAGATGGCCCCGTTCTTGTTAACATTGTCACTGTGTCTGACTCCTTAGTACTAGAAGTACTAGAAGAAGGAAGTGATAAATAAAACAGCAATGTTTCCATATTCTTTCCTTTGCTGCCCAAGAATTAAGAATGCCTTCCCGTGTTGCGAGCTTTCAGTTATAAGTTCTGGTGCTATACGTGCCGCATGTGACTATACATAATAAGATTGTAGTGCATACTTGATATTTGCTAAGAGACTAGATCTTAAGTGTTTTCACCAAATACAAGAAAACAAAAGTAACTAAATGAGGCAACAGATATATGAAGCCACTCGATTGTGGTCATCATTTCACAGTGCATATCATATCACATTGTACACATTAAATATATGTAGCTTTTATTTGTTAATCATACCTCAGTGAAGCTGGGGGCGGGGAGAGGAATGATGCCTTCCAAGACTCTCCTGCCCAATGGTGTCCTAATGTCCTTCTGTGCACCAGCAGTGTTGAGGTACAGTGGCTTTGCTCTACCTTGGTGGGTTTTTGGTGGCAGCCAGGAAAACTGAGCACTCTGTTTAGTCTTGTCTCTTAATCATCACTTCCTTGTTTTTCTACAGGGATTTCAGTCCTGTGCATTTGGGTAAACAATGATGCTGTCAGTCAGGAATCCGTAGTGGGAAGATCACATTTGAAGGGGGGAAAATAACGAGTTTGAGATACGCAGTGTGCCTGGAGAAATATCTAGCAGACAGTTGAAAATTACAGAATAAAACACAAGAGAGGGATTTAGACATTACGTACGTACAGGTGATGGTTGAAGCCATGGGAGTGGATAAATTGCCCACGGAGAAGAGAGGGCCCAGGGCAGATGCTTGGTGAAACCTCTCCAGCTAAGAGGCTAGTAACGGGAAAATGAGGACACTCGAGTGGGCAGAGAGGTGAGAACAAAGTGTGATGGACAGAACTCAACAGAAAAGAGCTGTAGAAAAACTTGTACTCAACGTGCAATGCTTTTGTGGAATGGGGAGTGATGTGGATTACATAATTAACACATAACTTCTGTTGAACTGTGGTTCCACACTTGTCCAAGGACCTAGCACAATTTTTAGTTATTTTAATTTGTAGCATCTCTCTTGCATGAAGTATTTGTTGTATCAGCTGTAGTGGAAATTATTTTTGAACATAACTTTTCCGGTGAAGTGATTTGTATTAGTCATCATTTAAAATTACTTTTAAGATGCTTTTTATTATGTCATGGAGAACATCCAGCAGATATATTTAAGTTGTAAGGATGCGAAAAATAATCAGAATCCATTTGAGATATACAGTAACTAAGTATAGAAGACAAATGATAATGGATGGCTATTGACAATTAAACTGCTGACAGTTCAGCTCGGTATGACCCTTCTTGCAATGTTGACTGATCTATCCAGCACTCTGGGTGTACAGAAGATGCCTTACTGTTGCCTTCTTATTAAAAACTCTATAGAAAAAGGCAGTGACTTGTAAAATTTTGTTTCTTTATAATAAGTATAACCAAAAAAGCAAAACTTGCCAATTAGGAGACAAGGGACACATTTATTTTACTTTATAAATATACCAGACTCAAAATTGAAAAGTAGATAAAATAACAGTTGAGACCCTATCCTATTAAAATGTTTTCTTCAGCTCCTTCTCATCATAAGAAGCAGAAGACAATGGAATAATATCTTCAAAGTGCTGTGAGAAAAGTAACTATCCAGAATTTTTTACTTAATTAAGCTGTCATTCGAGAATGGGATCACATGAAAGATGTTTTCAGATATACAAAGATGAGTCTACTCGAAAATCTGACTACTGTGAACAGACCTCATTTGAAGGAACATCAAAGGGGGGGGATGTTCTTATTCTTATAAGAAAGGAGGAAATGAAACACAGAAGGGAAAAGATGAGATGTGAAAAAGACAGTGATGATTAATTTTTTAAAAAATTTATTTATTAGAGGGGCACCTGAGTAGCTCAGTTGGTTAGGCATCTGCCTTCAGCTCCAGTCCTGATCCTGGAGTCCGGGGATTGAGCCCCGCATCAGGTTCCCTGCTCAACGAGGGAGCCCACTTCTCCCTCTCCTCTGCCTGCCTCTCCCCCTGCTTGTGTGCTTCCCCCCCTTCTCTCTCTCGCTCTCTCTCTTTCTGTCAAATGAATAAAACCTTTTTAAAAAAAGATTTTTGGGGGCACCTGGGTGGCTCAGTTGGTTAAGCGACTGCCTTCGGCTCAGGTCATGATCCCGGAGACCCGGGATCGAGTCCTACATCGGGCTCGCTGCTTGGCAGGAAGCCTGCTTCTCCCTCCGTCACTTCCCCTGCTTGTGTTCCCCCTCTGACTCTGTCAAATAAATAAAATCTTAAAAAAAAAAAAGATTTTTTTATTAGAGAGAGCATGGGCACAAATGCGTTGGGGAGAGTGGCAGAGGGAGAGATCTTCAAGGAAACTCCCCGCTGAGCACAGAGCCTGACGCGGAGCTTAATCTCCCAACCCTGTCATGAACTGAGCTGAAACCAAGAGTCAGAGGCTTCGCCTACTGTGCCACCCAGAGGCCCCTATCATGGTTAATTTTAAGTGTCACCTCTACTGGGCCAGAAGGTGTCTAGATAATTTGGTCAGATATTCTGAGTGTTTCTGTGTGGGCGTTTTTTTTGTTGTTTTTTTTTTTTAACTTTTTTCAAGATTTTATTTATTTTTTTTGACAAGGAGATCACAAGTAGGCAGAGAGGCAGGCAGAAAGAGAGGAGGAAGCAGGCTCCCTACTGAGCAGAGAGCCCGATGCGGGCCTCGATCCCAGGATGCTGAGATCATGGCCTGAGCTGAAGGCAGAGGCTTTAACCCACTGAGCCACCCAGGCGTCCTGTGAGGGCATTTTTAGATGAGACTAACATTTAAATCGGTAGACCGAATAAAACAGGTCAAAGCAGATTGCTTTCCCTGATGTGGGTGGGTCTCGTCTAATCAGTTGAAGGCCTGAATGAAACAAAAGCTGATTTTCCTTCCAGTGAGAGAGAATTCCTCTTGCCTGACTGCTTTTGCATTGTTTGGGACATTGACCTTTCCCTGTCTGCAGACTCAGACTGAACCATTAGCTCTTCCTGGGTCTCAGGCTGCTAGGCTTTGGACTAGAATCACACCATTACCTCTCCAACTTGTTGACTTACCCTGCAGATCTTGGGCCTTGTCAGCCTCCACAGTCCCATGGGCTAATAATTCCTTATACACAGTCTCTTTATACACACACGTATCTTATTGGTCTGTTTCTCGGGAGATCCTGGACTAACATAAGGGTGACCAGTATCTGTAGGTAACATTTAACCAGCATTGACCATATGAAACACTAAATATTATGGATGGGATAATCAGAGCAAGGTAGAACTGAGTACAGGTAGTTATACTTAAGATGAAAGGGGGTGGCTGGAGCTGCATTTGGCAATAGGTTGAATGGTGGCCTTCCAGAAGATGTGTCCATGTCCTAATCCCCAGAACCTATGAATGTGGAAACCTTATTTGGAAAAAATTACATTGCAGATGTAATTAGATGAGGATGTTGAGATATGAAAGCAGCCCGCGTTCCCCAAGTGGGCCTTAAATCCAACAGTCGTGTCCTGAGACTGAAGTGAAGGCATGGACCCGGTGGAGAAGGCCACGTGCAGCAGACAGAGGCAGAGGCTGGAAGCCAGAAGCCAAGTTCACCAGGGGCCACCAGAAGCTAGAAGAGGCAAGGAACGGTTCTCTGCTGAAGCCTTTGGAGGGGGCGTGACCTTGCCAACACCCTGACTGCAGACATCTGTCCCTCACAACTGAGAGAGACTAAATTAAGCCACCGGGCGTGTAATGTGTTGTTAGGGTAGCTCTATGAAACCAATCCGTATTTTAAGAGGCTGTATTCTTCAGGAAGGAACTAGTGACATTTATTAAATCTAAACTCTTTATCAGGTATGCATGTTAACATTTTAAGAGCAACCTCTAAAAAATAGAACTTGAATATATAAATGGAGGAAGAGAGGGGGTCAGAGAATGTAATCACTGCTTTCAGAAGTAGAGAAGGATGGGGAGAAAGTATGGAGAAGCTTAGGAATAACAGGATACATGAGGACAAAGTAATGGAAATGGATCCAAGTATGTCTTGTAAGCAGTATGCTTTCACTAAGCAGGGCGAGTGAGACTCCTTTTGCAATTTAATGAAAAAGAAACCCTTAGGCTGCTTCTCAGAGTAGTGATATGTGCAAAAGTAAATAGGATTAAAGGAAGCCGAGAGTCTCCTGAAACGCAGTATCAGTATTTAAAATAACTGTGCTTCCTTCTGATCATATTAAGTAACAAGATCTAGCAGTGGTTCTGATCATCTTGATTACCGGTGTTGGGTCTATGAAGCTTAATCACTGGGATGTTTTCATGTTTTTGCCAAATCTGCAGTAGCTAATGTAATTGCTCTTAGTTACAGAGTTACAGATGTTGTGTTGTCTACCTTTAGATGTGAAGAAAACGCTAGATTTCATTTAGTGTGTTGAAAATAAAGATGGTTTTCCCTCATTCAGATTCCACCAACCTTTTGGGTTCTACCTACGCAGATCCTTCTCCAGAGTCCTTGCTGAAGATGTTAGTCTTCCAACAACCCACTCCTCCCAGATAGCTACCACGTCCCTTGAGTGAGGGAGGGAGGCAAAGGATCAATGTCGTGGCTACCTCCCTGTGTCAAAGGACTTTCCCAAGGACCCTTTCTCCTTAGGTTTGGTCTTCTTGGTGAGCTTGCACAGTCAAGCATGGATCTCGGTGGACTAAGAAAGCCCCTCAGCAGGGATAAAGCCCCTGTCTCAACCATTGCTGCTTGACTCCTGCAAGAAGTGTGAATGCTCCAAGTACCAAATCCCCACTTAGATTGCTTACAGTGCTCTGTGTCAGAACTGGAAGCTCAAAGCTAGGGCTACTTTCAGGGTTCAGGGATTCAATACTTAGCAGGGTTAACAGGGATCTTGTTCATTTTTATCTCTCCCCTTTGCCATCCTAGCTTTAACTTCATCCCAGGATTATTCCCTCTTTACCACAAAATGGCTGCCAGCAACAGCTGTAGCCATATGTTTCCTTATTTACTTCCCTGTGGCTCATCTTAGACTGTCCGTCTACTTCCCTGCCCTTGGAGCTGGAGCTCAAATAGGTGTTATTGAAAGCATATGGCTAGGTACAGGTGATCAGTAGATGCCCAAATTAAATAAGGTTTCTGTTTCTGTTTTTGTGTTTTGGGACAACTGACAGAGTCTGCTTCAGACCCCGCTTCAGACCCCAGGGTGATCTCACAGTCGTGCCTGGAAGCGGGGCAGAGTAACCTGGAGACAGACAAACCAGACAGAGTGACAGTATGTCCCTTGTGAACCAAATGAAGACATTCCAGAATGCCTGTTAGCTCATCACGGTCAAGTCCAGTTTCTGTTTAGAATAGGAGAGAATCGATCCCTTCCCTGTGTATAATTTTACATATTCCTCTCCTTAGCATGCTGTTGACCTGCTTTAGTTGTATGTACTGGAAACAGCAGATTTATAGAAGTAAGAAATGAAAAGTAATTTCTCAGGAAAGGGCTGATTGGCACAAGATGTTAGTAAACCTTCTCGTTCCAATAAGAAAAAAGTGTACCACTAGTGTGGGGAAATTCTAGCCCTGGAGAGTCCTCAACCTACATCAGGATGCTCCCAGTGCTCAGTAACATCAGCACTGAAGGTTCAGGTGTGCAGAGAGGCATCAGGAAAGGAGACTAAGAAGGAGGGCTGTGAAGGAGGAGGAGGAAGGGAGGAGGAACGCCAGGAGGATGAGGGCCCTGAGAGCCAAGAGAAGAGAGTGCTCAGCTAAGGTGGATCTTACTGAGAGTCAGTGTGGAGGAGGACACAATGTCCCAGGATTTAGCAGTGCTGAGGTCATTGGTGCCTTTTAGCCTGAGAGCACTTTGACAGAGCAGCCAGATGCAGAGATGAAGATGTGATGAGGCATGAATGGACACTGAGGAGGTGGGAAGAGCAGGAACAGGCAGCTCTTGACAACAGTGACGCAAAAGGGGAGCCTCTTGAGATATCTGCTTTCTTTTCTTCTTTACTTTTAAGATGGAAGGGACCAACACGTTTAATTGAGAGGAAAAAGACAAAGAGGGAATGATCATTAGGATAAGGTTCCTGAAAAATCAAGAAAGGCTAGGGTCCAGATCATTTTCCCTGGCCATTATGATAACAAATCCTACCGGAAAAGAAAAACATGAACAGAAGTGGAAGGGGTGGGGGAAGGGATAAGAAAATGAGAGGAACAAAGTAGATAGGAGGTTAAGAGAAAGATTGAACTTACAAATGAGTTAAAGAGAAATTAAGAGAAAAGGGAAGCAGAGTGTTTCAACAAGATTAAACAAACACTGAAGGTAAGTAATAAAAAGATGCTAGACGCTAGATTTAAGTGAAAAATGTAGAAATTGTAAGAGAGCAAGTTATCTGTGGATGTGGACGAAAGGATGAAAACTAGGCATTTAACTATCCAATTGCCAAACATTAAAAATTAAGAAACTGGACACACAAATAAGGAATTCTTCTGTCCTTTGAATCATAAAATTAGAATTTAGCAGAGGGAAAATAAGGAAAGTTGGGATAAGAAGCAGGAAACCTGGGCGCCTAGGTGGCTCAGTGGGTTAAACCTCTGCCTTCGGTTCAGGTCATGATCTCAGGGTCCTGGGATGGAGGCCCCACATTGGGCTCTCTGCTCCGCAGGGAGCCTGCTTCCTCCTCTCTCTCTGCCTGCCTCTCTGCTTACTTGTGATCTCTCTGTGTGTGTCAAATAAATAGATAAAATCTTAAAAA
>PITA01006871.1:0-34141 GCA_004023965.1 Spilogale gracilis
AAGAAGAAGAAGAAGAAGAGGGGTAGGGAGCCTGCCTGCAGTCCACCTTGCGGGTCTGTGGACAGAACAAATCAGCTGATCAACGTGCAGGTGCTCTGTGAGGGCCAAGCACTGTCCACGCGGGTGAGGGCTGTCCTGGTCACTGGATCTCTCGCGGCTGTGAGTGTGACTTGAGGCTGCACAGCAAGGAGGCAGAGCAGCACAGAAGAAACCCTTGAGTTCCAGCGGTGTCTCCAGGAGACAATAATTTTTTTTTTTTTTTTTTTTTTTTTACCAGGGTGACAGCTGTTCTTTTCTGTGACTTGATTTTCCCAAGAATCTGTTCAGGGAATTAGGATATAGGAATCATCAGAGTAATCACGGCGTGGGTGGAAAGCACATTTCCTTAATGGGTAAAAAATTAAAACCTGCATTTTCAAGGTAGCTGGATGATACCTTTTAAAAGGAAATGAAATCGCCCTGAAGGTATGATTTCAATGGAACATGCCCTGTCCACTGCAGAGGGCTGTGTATATGGACGTATTCGTATACACACACACGCGCGCACACACACACACACACACACATTTTTCTAGGAGAGGGCAAATGTGGTCACCATGTGTCCAGTTTTTCTTTGTCTCTCCTGGTCTCTCTCTCTCACACATGCACACGCACACTCCCACACCCGATCTGAGGCTACGGATAAGGTGAAATCCCTGAGAGAGAGGACTGAGTGTATACATGGAAAGCAGGTATCTGAGAGAGGCTTTGTAAAGGACCGAGTGAGCCATGTTTGATCAGGGATAGTAATTCTATTTATTTAATGCCTGCTATGTGCTAGGCATGAGATAAACCAGGTCATCATTGAACCTTTACAACAACCCTGGGAAGTAGGCATGTCTCTGTTTGCCAATGAGAAAGCAGAGATGCAGAGAGGCCCACTGAGGTGCCCAAGGTCACACAACCTGCGAGTGGTGGTATTGGTAGAGGGCTCTATTCTGTCTCCTGCAGAATGTGGCCTCTCCCTGGCTGGCCCCGGTGGCAGAGAGAACAGGGGTCCGTGCATGAGTCAGGGATCCCCAGCTGTTCAGAAAGAAGGGCAAACTGGTTTCTGAGCCCTCATGCCTTTTGTATTTGTTCTGAGCTTGTGTAGTTTTCATGTGATGTGTTTTGTTGGTTTTTTTTCCTCTAGGGCCACTTAATCAGTCTTCTCTCCCGGTCTGTGTCCCGGTTCTCAGGGCGACTCAGCCTCCAGGGCGGCACGAGGAACGTGCCAGCGTCTCCACCCTCTCCCCACCCTGTCATGCCAGCTTCCCAGGCTGTGTGCAGGGCCCACAGCAGGGGAACGGCATCAGGGGCCTTGTTCAGGAGGGAAGCCTTTCCCACCCTCAGTCCTTGCAACAGGGGACTCCCAGGGCCTGCCTGGGCAGAGCGGGCGGCTGTGAGGTCCTCTGGCGGCCTTGTTTACCGTCGCCCAGACTCTGAGGCCTGGCCCTGTCGGCCCGGGCCTGCCCGCAGCCCTGGGAAGTGACGGGGAGGGGGTGGCTTCAGTCGCCGATGCAAGCCACAAAACCGGAATCCAGCACACATGAAAAGGAGGAGAGAAGAGGCGCAGGTCCACTGCCGGTGACAGGCGTGATCAGGCTTGTTGCCCCCTTGGGGAGATGGAGACAAAGAGGACGTCAGCCCCCAGAACAAGTGAGTACGCCTCTGCGGGGGCTGCTCGGGACCAGAGCCCCCAGGCCAGAGAAGTTCTGTGAGGAGGATGTCTGTGGCTGTCTGGGTTCCCAGCAATGTCCCTGGGCAGAGGGGGCTGTTCACATAAGTGTTCAGGAGTCCCAGGCACAGAGAGCCTTGAATACTGTGAACAGAGAGGGAGCCCCAATAATTCCTGTCTAGACTAGAGCTTCGGATTCCAGGTTCCCAAGATGAAAGGAGACATGAAGACAGGGCAGAAATCTGCGATGCCAACAAGACCCACATTCACCTCAGATTATTTATACCTTTTGGCCTCCCTCAGCGCACGGCCTGACCCATGGCAGGCCACTTCAAGGTCTGACAGAGTCACTTAATACGTCATCCCCACAAATAGCCCATCACATATATTTCCACCTCTGTGGGGTCCCTTGCCCCAGGCTGCTGCGCCCCCTCCCAACTCCCTGCAAACATTTTTCCTCTTGACTTGGGACCTTAATGACACCCGGAATTCCAAGTAAGAGCTGGGGCAGGTCATAAGCAGGCAGTGAAGCCTGGCTGGGGTGACCGGGTCACCACGTGTGCATTACTAATTCCGTCTCCACCACACCCTTGGTCCCATGCCCGGCACCTTTGTGTGGCGGTTACTCAAGGATGTGGGAAGCCACCACTGACACTGCCCTTCTCAGAACTGCCAGGCCGGGCTCCTTGGCAACTGAGCTTGCCATCTGCCCAGTCACCCAGGGAGAGCACAAGGTCAGTGAACTTCTGCCAACGGTTCTGGCACTGAAAACCAGCCGTGGAGTTTCAGTACATCCCGCAGATCGCCTGCTTTGGTCCCACATTCCCGACTGTCCGTGGGGTCCCTCGACGCTTACAGCCTGAGAGCAAGAGGCTGACTCGAGCCACTTTATCTTTTGAGGACCCTCATCTCCCCATCTTTATCAGATGAAGATTGGTCTGGAAGAATCTTCCAAGATCCTTTCCGGCACAGCCAAGTGGGGAAATAGGATGTGTGGGCTTTGAATTCAGAAATGTCCACATTCTTACTGTAGATGGGCTCCTGAAGCTCTCCCATCCTCAGTTCCCCATTGGGAAAGTAGAGATGAATGACGCCCATGGGCCCATCAGGTTGCTATTCCTGGTCTGCAGCAATGCTCAGAGCCGCTAACATTCACTGTCTGCTTCCTAAGACCCAGGCTATTCTCTGGGTGCTTTGTACATACTGACTCAGCTCATTTGTAAGCGAGTCTCTACAGACACAAGGCTGAGGGGGCTGCTTCTTCCCCCAAGGCCGAATAGTAATCAGGTACGATGCCCAGCATTTGAACCCAACAGTACAGACCTTAATTATTACTCTGTCTCCAAGAGGAACCTCGTAAATGTCAGTTTCTTTTCCTTTTCCTTCCCTTCTTCATCTCTGTACATTCTTCAATTTGGGTCCAAAAGTAACGTCTACTTACTCTTCATATTTTCCCTACTAACCTCGTCCCATGCAATCACCTATGGCTCTAGCCATTCCTCCCAACCCCCCTTACTTCCGCATCTAGTAGTATTCCACTGAGAGGGAACAGCTTGTACAAATGTCCTGAGGCAGGAGAGAGCAGGGAGCAAAGACAAGAGAAGGAAGAGGCCAGTGGTTGCCACAGGGAAGGCCAAGCTTAGTAAGCTGATGGGGCCCAGATACTCTGAGCTGTGAGATTACATGAAGGAGTTTTTTTCTGTATGCTGTGAGAAATGAGAAACTTCTGAAGTTAAAAGCAAGGAGGAAAAAAAAAAAAGCAAGGAGTGACATGATTCAGACTATTTTTTTGAAATGCAATTTTCATTCTATCAGAAATCTATCCAAAAGCCATCAGTGCCTTCTCATGCCTCTGGGCCCAGGTTTCTCTGCCTCGCCTTCCAGACCTCTACCCAGCAACCAGTGCAGCATGTGTCTGGGTTGGGGTGAGGTGGGGGACTTCCTGGGTCGGGGGGGAGGTCGAGGTGGCCTCTAAGACCCTTCCATCTGAGCAGGTCCACAGGTGTGAGGCCATCTCCGACTCCTTTCATCTCTAGGGCTGAGCCCCTCGCCTGCTCTCCACTCTCAGGTCCCCTTCCGCTTTCTCCCACAAATCACCACCTTTCTTTCTTTCCAGTTAACCTTTGAAAGTGCTTTCAACCCATTCTGATGAACTCTGGTCTCCACGTCTTCAGAGATCTGTACATCCAACCACCCAGTGCTAACAAAGATGTTTCCTGGACACCTGCTAAGTGCTGGGCACGGTGCTAGACTCTAGGACACATAACTCTGACTTGAAGGTATGCACAGTCTGGGGTTTGGAGGGGATGGGGGGGTGGAGGGGTGGGGGAAGTGCCAGCTTTCCATCCGGCAGAGGAATACAAACCAGTATAGTCGGTCATACTGCTGTGGGGGGTGGGGGGTAGGCATCCGGTTAGGGCTCACAGGCACATCTGGACACTCACATATGAGAGGAAGGACACTCCAGATGCAGGGAACAGCTGGGCCAAGGCCAGGAGGAAAGACAAGTGCTGGTTAGGTGCAGGGAGCTATGTGAGCAGGGAGGGCTCTTGCGAGGAGCCCGAGGGCATCGGGCAGAGTATTGCAGGGGACAGCACCACTCCTGCTTCATGCAGAGCTCTCCCCTTGCCTCTAAGCCTCTGAGGCCCTACAAGACAGGGGCTAGCCACCCTTCCTCCTATAAACCGGATCAGCATCTGAACAGCACGGATGCTCAGAGATGTTGAGAGAATCTCATGGGCTCTTCCCTGTGGGCCCTGTGGGAGGAGAAATGACATGGGCCAAGAAGTGGTGGCTGGGCCCTTTGACGTTCATCCTCTCTGCCTTTGCCCAGGCCATTCCTACCATCTGTGGTTCTTCACATCCATTCCTTCCAAATTCCCACGGTCAAGTTCCGGGGACTATCCTGCCCTATGCCTTCTCAGGATCCCCACCTGGAAGGCACTGCCTCCTCTTTGGAACTTGGGAACTTCTTCAGAACTGTCCCTGCCTCTTTTGCACCCCTGAACACCCCTCCATCACACACACACACACACACACACACACACGGGGCCATTCCTGTCCTTGAGAGTGAAAGGTGCTTGAGGCATCCCTCATGCCTCTTCTCTCCTGACACCCTCCAAGACCCAAGCACTGCAATCACCACAATTCCCTTGCCCAAGATGCGTGGGCTGCTGAGATAGTGGCTTTAAGGAGAGGCCTGACCCCTCCCAGAGCCCCAGGAGCTGCAGGCCAGGGGGTCTAGGCGGAACCCTGGGCGGGGCCTGGGATAGCCTCTGGGCTGCATTCATCTGACTCTGGGCCTCCTTGGCAGCTGCCTCCTCTGCCCTCCAGAAATGTCTGTGACCTGATGGCTGAGGGCTGATAAGGGGAGCCGGGGAGGCTCGGGTCACCTGACTCCTCGCGTAATCCAACCTCTAATCTCTCCTCTGAGTCACTCAGGGAGGCACCCCCTCTGCCTTGTGGGGTTTTTTTGTTTTTTTTTTAACCTCTTCCATGTGCAGTAAAAGCAACAGGAGCCAAAATATATAGCAACCAGAGATCTGGGAGTACTCAGTGGGGCCGTGGGAATGGGGCAGTCACTTTCTCTGTAGGATTTTGGGGGTATTTGCTTTTTCTCTTTGGGGCATAATCTCCTCTCTCCCAATAGGGTGATATGAATCCTATAAAACCTTCTGCTGATTTACAAGCTTCTCAGCTCCTTCTTTCCTTCTTGAAATCAGGGCAAGTCATCTAGGCTTTATGAGGCATTTATTGCCCATGTCTGTGCCCGTGGTGTTTTAGGGTTTACAACAGTTATGGCCCTGCTGTGTGGCTCCAAGCACATCCAAAGTGCCCCAGGGGCCAGCAGTTGCCAGGAGGGCCTCCCCTGTCTTTCTTTGCTCTGCTGACCCATTCCCACTGCCTGCTAGGGTTCTGCTCAAACGGTTCCCTCCACCTGGAATCCCCTCCCACCCCCCATTTGCTTATGCATTTCTACCTACCTGTGAAGTCCTAGCTCTAAGTTGGCAGTTCTCAGGAAACTGTCCCGCTTGCTTCTCCCAGCCAGAATCCCTGCCCCCGAACCCCAGTAGTGCCTTGCTCTCATCACAGCCTCCGTGCCTTCCCCTCCAAGATAAAGGTGGCTTTAGCCAGTAGTGGTGGCTGTGGGCAGGGCCCTCTCCCACACAGAGGACATGTCAGTGCTGAGCACACAAGAGACAAATACCCAGAGGTCAAGGGCTTCGGGTTCTGTTCTAAATGGAACCTGGAGAGGTTTGGGTGATGTTGGGACCAGGGTCTTCCTCCAAAGTCTCTCTGCAGAATGATGAGCTTGCCCAGAGTGGGGCTGCCGGTCCCCAATTCCTGGGGCATCTGTCCAAAACGCAGACTGCTGCTTCCCTTCCCCAGACAGATGAAATCAGACTCCCAGAGGGTGCAGCTGAGAATCTATATTTTTAGAAATCTTCCCGGGCAGCTCGTACACAGCTCGTCTCATACCTATCTCAGGACTAGGGTTGGAACCACTGCCCCAGAGGATTCCTGACATGTGACAACCCTGTTTTCTTGAATGATTAATTTCTCTCTTAATGTTGTGTTCCCTGGATTAAACTATAGCAAAAGCATCACCAGGAGAACACATCTGGGGCTTGAATGGGAGAACTCTGGGTCATGACTCTGCTTTCATGTCTCCCGAAAGGCTGCTAATTTTTGCAGAAATCCCCGGTATTTGGAAGCATGTAACTTCCCCCAGTCTCCCTGTGGAGGTGGCTCAGGCTGCCATAGCAAAATGCCACATACCGGTTGGCTTACATACCGTGCATCTATTTCTCACAGTTCTGGAGACTGGGAAGTCTGAGATCCGGGTACCTGAAGATTCAGTTCCCAGTGAGGACCCTCTTCCTGGCTTGCAGGTGGCTGTGTTCTCACCTAGTGGACAGAGAGCACTCTGGTGTCTCTTCCTCTTATAAGGCACTACCCTTTCAGAGGAGGGGCCCACCCCGATAACCTCATTTAAACTTGATCACTTTTTGGGGCACCTGGGTGGCTTAGTCTGTCTCAGGGTCTTGGGATCGAGTCTCTCCTACATCGGGCTCCCTGCTCAGCAGGGAGTCTGCTTCTTCCTCTCCCTCTGGCCCTCACCCCCACTCGTGCTCTCTTCTCTCTTGCCCTGCTCTCTCTGAAAGAAAGAAAGAAAGAAAGAAAGAAAGAAAGAAAGAAAGAAAGAAAGATCTTCTTAAAAAATAAACTTTATTATCTCCTCGAAGGCCCTATCTCCACACAAAGTCACATTGGGGGTTAGGGCTTTAACAGATGAATTGGGGTGGGGGGGGCACAAACGTTGTCCACAATATCATCTCTGGCTGGTGTTTTAGAGAAAGCTGAGCTGACCTACGAGGCAAATCAGTACTAGATTAATTCTACTACCCATCTTGCCCCAAGAGTTCTCTAGCAATGGCTGCTGCTCCCTCCAGTTCGTGGGTAATTCAGCACTTACAACTTAGCTTCTTCCTTTGACATCAGATTGCTTCTTCCACTTGGCATCAGGGTGCCCCCCCCACCCCAGATACTTCTGGACAAGTGTCAGGGGGGTTCTGGCTGTCTGAACACCCCTCATCCCACCCACTTCTCAAGTAGGATTTCCATCTTTTCTACCAATTCTGCGAGCACCTTCATTTCCTCTTAATGGTAATGTCTTTTCCATTGCAGTCAGCTAACGTGGGTTTCTGCTGCTTGCAATTCAGAATTTCGATGGATACATGGGTCATATAAGGAACCATTGAGGAGTTGTATTTGGCCTGAAGCAGGGAGACCTCAGGAGTTGCTGTTTATCTACAGATATCTGAAGGACTGTCATGTGGAAGAGAAACAGACTGCTTCTGTGTGGCTCCAGAAGGCAAAACAAGACCAGTGAAGAAAGCTTGGGGGAGAAATACTTCAGTTCAACACAAGGCAGACCCTTATGAGCTAGTCTTCAGGAAGACAGTGCTCAGGGACAAAGTGGGCTTGCTTCCCATCACAGATGGGGTTTGTGGAGGCTGGACTCTTTTGTCAAGGATGCTGTATAGAAAGGGTCTATTTACTAGATAAGGTGCCCTTGCTTCTAAGATAGTCTCCATTTTTAATTGCGTTTCAGTACAACTCAGGTGTCATTTTAGTAATCAATCAGCCATAGGAGGAAAGGAAAGGGAAGGGAAAGACAGGAAGAGAACCATCCAGAGTCCTGCTTATTAATTTTTTATCATCTTAATTTTCACGATGATAAGAAGAAAAAGTAAACCATGTGCAATGACAAAAATTTGGTTGCTATAGAAAAGTCTGAAGTAGAAAATATCTATCACCTATCTCCCACCACACATTTTGGTATCTATTTTTACTCTTCTTTATCAATACATACATAAAATATTTAGTAACAGTTTTATTGAAATATAATTCACATGCCACACAATTCACCCATTTCAAATGTACAGTTGAATGGTTTTTAGCCTCATAATCCAATTTAGAATATTTTCCTAACCCCACTCCCCAAACCCTCTACTCTTTAACAGTGACCCCATTATTTCCTCCACTTCCTCACACCCTCTCCATTCCGTGAAACCACTGATCTATTTCCTATCTCTCTAGATTTGCCTAATCTGGAATTTTCTGTAAATAGAATATTATACAAACATAATGTGTGGACTTTTGTGTTCAGCTTCTTTCACTTACCTTAATATTTTCATGGTTCATCCATATTGTAACATGTGTCATTACTTTAATCATCTCTATTGCTGAGAAATACTCCAGTGCATGAGAATGCCACATTTTCTTTCCATACTCAGTTGATGGATATTTGGGTTGTTTCCACTTTTTGCCTATGATGTATATGGCTGCATGGATATTTGCATACACATTTTTGTATGGGCATATGTCTTCATTTTTCTTGGGCACATACTTAGAAATAGAATTTTTTAGGTCCTGTGGTTGCTATGTTTAAATCTTTTGAGGAATTTCCAGACTGATTTTCCAAGATGCTTGTAATATGTACATTTCTACCAGCAGTGGATGAGAATTCCAATCTCTCCACATCCTCACCAACACTTGCTACTATCAGCCCTTTTTATTCTAGCCATCCTAGTGGCTATAAAGACACATCTCATGGGGCATCTGGCTGACACAATCAGTAGAACATCTTGGGGTTGTAGGGTTTTGCCCCATGTTGGTTGTAGAGCTTACTTATAAATCTGGGGGGGAAAAGACATCTCCTTGTGGTTTTTATTTGCATTTCCTGACAGCTAATTATTTATATTTTCATGTGCTTATTGGCCATTGTATGTAGTCTGGAGAAACATGCAAATCTTTTACCCATTTCTTAATTATGTTATTTGCCTTTTTTATTGCTGAGCTTTAAGAGTTCTTTGTGTATTCGAGATAAAAATCCCATATCAGATATATGAATTGTAAAAATTTTTACCCATTCTTTTGGTTGTCTTTTTATAGTTTTGATGGTGCCCTTTGAAGTACAAAATATTTTTAATGTTGATGAAGTCCAACTTAAACTATTTTTTTCTTTTGTTGTGAGTTCCTGTGTTGTCATATCTGAGAAGCCATTGCCTAATTCAAGCTCATGAAGATTTACCCCTATGTTTTCTTCTCAGAGTTTTATAGTTTTTACTTTACATGCAAGTCTCTAATCCATTTGGAGTCAATTTCTTTTTTTTTTTTTTAAGATTTTATTTATTTATTTGACAGAGAGAGACACAGCAAGAGAGGGAACACAAGCAGGGGGAATGAGAGAGAGAGAAGCAGGCCTCCCGCCGAGCAGGGAGCCCAATGTGGGACTCGATCCCGATCTCTGGGATCATGACCTGAGCCAAAGGCAGTCACCCAACCAACTGAGCCACCCAGGCGCCCCAATTTGGAGTCAATTTCTACATTTACATGTGAATATCCAGTTGTCCCAGCACCATTTGTTGAAAATATTATTCTTTTTTTTTAAAGAATTACCTTTTTTTAAAAAAGATTTTATTTATCTATTTCACAGAGAGAGATCACAAATAGGCAGAGAGGCAGGCAGAGAAAGAGGAGGAAGCAGGCTGCCTGCTGAGCAGAAAGCCCAATGTGGGGCTCCATCCCAGGACCCTGAGATCATGACCTGAGCTGAAGGCAGAGGCTTAACCCTCTGAGCCACCCAGGCACCCCTGAAAATATTATTCTTTTCTCATTGAATTGTTTCGGCACTTGTGTCAAAAATCGATTGATCATAAACGTGAGGGTTTACTTCTGGGCTCTCAGTTCTATTCCTTTGATCTATAAGTCTGTCCTTATACCAGTACCACATTGTCTTGATGGCTGTAGTTTTATGGAAATCTTTGAAATCAAGAAATGTGAATTCTCTAATATCTTTCTTTTTCAAGATTGTCATGACTACTCTAAGTCCCTAAAATTTCTGTGAGAACTTTCAGATCAGCTTATCAATTTCTGCCAAGAATCCAGCTTGGATTTTGAGGGAGCACATTGAATCTGTGGATCATTTGGCAGAGTATTGTCATCTCAACAGTAGTTCAGTCTTCTGATCCATGAACATGGGATATCCTTCTTAACTTCTTTCAACAATTTTTTAAAATAATTTTCAGAGTACAAGTTTTGCATTTCTTTTACTAAATCTGCTTCTATGTACATTATTTTCTGATAATATTATAATTAGTTTGTTTTTTAAATTTCATTTTGCTGAACTCATGTATTAAGTCTCATAGCATTTTAGTGATTTCTTACAATTTTTCGTATGCCAAATCATGTCATCTGCAAATATCTCTAATCTCAGTGCATTTTATTTTGTTTTCTTGCCTAATTGCCCTGGATAGAACCTCTAGTATGATGCTGAATAGAAGTGGCAAGAGTGGATATCCTTGTCTTCTGCCTGATCTTAGAAGGAAAATTATAATTCTTTTACCATTAAGTGTAATGTTAGCTGTGAGCTTGTTTTTTATTCCTTTATGTGTTTATTTTGTTTTATAGATACCTTTTATGAAGTTTAGGAAGCCTCCTCTATTCCTGGTTTGTTGGTGTTTGATCATGAATGGTGGGGTGTTGGATTTGTTGAATGTTTTTTCTGCATCTACTGAGATGATTATATGTTTTTTAAAGTCTCTTCATGTGGAACATTACACTAATTGTTTTTTGGACTCTAAATCAACCTTGCATTCCTGGGATGAGGTAAGTCCCACTTAGTCAAGGTATACGATACTTTTTATATTTGCTGAATTTGATCTGTTGGTATTATATTGAGGATTTCTATATCATAAGAGATACTGGTCTGGAGCTTTCTTTTCTTATCATTTCTTTATCTAGGTTTGTATCAGAATAATTCTCACCTCACAAAATTAGCTGGGAAGTTTTCCCTTCTTTTGTTTTCTAGGGCTGCCATAACAAATTACCACAAATTAATCACATAAAACAACATGAAGTTTTTCACTCACGGTTCCAGAGGCTAGAAGTCTGAGATCAAAATGTCTAACAGGGTTGGTTCCTTCTGGATGCTCTGAGAGAAAATCTGTCCCATGCCTTTCTCATACCTTCTGACACTTCCTGGTGTTCCTTGGCTTATAGATGTAACATTCCAACCTCAGCTTCCATCTTTAAATGATCTTCCCCTCCATACATCTCTGTGTCTTCTTTATTTTTCCTGTCTTTTGTAAGAATTTAGGGACAGGACAACTCTAAATCCAGGATGATCTCAAGATCGTTAACCTAATTGCATCTGCAAAGACCCTATTTCCAAATAAAGTCACAGTTACCATACCTTTTGGTGTCCACGGTTCAACTGTCCCACTACCAATCCTTGCAAGGTCACGTACTCACTCATCTGTTCACTCCTTCAATAGTTACACCAAAGATCACAGGAGGAAATGGGGATATAGTGACAAATTGGAAAGAGTACTTGCCCAAAAGAATAGCATTGTCTAGCAGGGCATTGTGGGGTACCAAAACTGAAATATAAAGAAGAGGATGCTAAGAGCCATATGATTTGGAGGCTGAAGGATGAGTAGAAGCAACCCAGAAAAGGCATGAGCTTTCAAAGCAGAGGCTAGCATAGTTAACAAAGGCAGGTGCTAAAAAGCAAGAGCCAGTTGGGGACTGCTGCATTTGAGTTTGACAGTCAAAGAAGCAATCACCCAGAGAACTCAGATTCCAACTAGCATAGTTCATCTTAGGGTGTCGGAGGAAGGGCTGGGGCTTCTGGCTGTATACAGAACCCTATATTCATACTTTCCATAGCCTCCAAAATGAGCCTGAAGGTCTAGGATTCCAAGTAGGGGTCATCTTGAGCTGATCCTATATTTAGAATACGTGAGCTGACCATGAATTCCATATACTTTCCTGGGGGATGTCCAGTTGCTCCAGAACCCCGTGGCCAGGGTCTGGAGTGTGTGGGGGGTGCTCATTCAGGGCATAGAGAGTGCAGTGTGGAAAAAAGGATCACCCCAGTGTGTGAAAGATTGAGATTCTGAGTAAAAGCGGTGTGACTTCACCCCCCTGGACCTCGTCCACAGCCTCTCCCCTCTGCAGAGCAAAGGCGGGTGCGGGGGGGGGGGAGGCGCAAAGAGGAAAACAGATTAATATCATAAAAGCTTCTGGGTCTTCAGCCAAGGAACAGCAAGTCCCAAACAAATTGACACGAGGTTGTTTGAAGGGAAGCATGTCACAGAAGCATAACAATAAACAGCCGTGTCCAGCCAGCCACGCCACTTCTGCCACGGAAGAATGGGCTCAGGAGCTGATCTCCTGGGAGGAGCCCCCTTTGGTGGAACATTCAGACACACAGGAAGAACACACACTGGTGGGGCCTTCCTCTTGCAGCACCATCTGGGTGAAAAGGAGGTCACCATGTGCAGAGCGGAAGCATGAGGTTATGACACGGAATATGTAGGGACTTGCCTCTCCTGAGCCACAGTTTTCCCAGATTCACAATGAACAGAGTAATATCCTCTGCCCGCCTGCCCCACCCTTTCTTGCAGTGTCCCTTATCTCATTCAGTCTGGGGCGGTCAGCCAACCAGAGAGCCCCCACCACCCAGACCCTGGGAGACCTGAGGATTATAATGGATTGGAGCCAGGAGGCTTACTTCCAGCTCCAGCTCTGCCACTAACATACTTTGTGGCTGGAGGACCGTCTTTCAGCAGCTCTGAGCCTGAAATTTTCTCTATAAAATAATGCAGGGTTGAACGATCGTTGTACATGCAAAGTTCTAATTCATGGGTCCACTAGCTGTAGCCTACTGGTCAATGCTACTCACAACCTGTTTTTGTAGATAAAGTTTTATTAGAATACAGCCACCCCCTTCATTTACGTAGTGTTTATGGCTGCTTTTTCACTATAGGGTAGATTGGGATAATTGAGACAGATACCAACCATGTGACCCAGAAGCCTAAAATACTCACTATTCAGCCCTTTATAGAAAAATTTTGCCAACCACTGCTTTGGGCCAACACTGTCATTTTAACAGCAGGGGAACTGGAGGCATGGACAGGGCAAGCAATTTGCCTAAACTCATGCAAGTCAGGGCAGAGGCCGGGACAGCCCCACTTTCCTGATTCATAGCAGCCAGAAAAGTTCTCATCTGGCCCAAAGCTCTCTGTTCAATTCTAACTACAGGTGGAAGCAGCGTTGGGGTAGAAAGGCAGTTCCCAGGAAAGGAGTATGTGGAGTTGGGGCAGAGCCTGGGGACTTCCATGGCAGGGGCAGATCTGGGGAGTCTGGAGTGGAGGGGCACGATGCAGGTTGGCTGCATGTGGGGCAGGATGTGGGGCTCCCACACCTCAGGGCCCCTGACCGAAGAGTAGAGCCCAGGGCTCTCTGGAAAATGGGGAGCAGATAACAGCTGGCCTTGGAGGACATTTTAACCACAGGTCATGGATCTTGGTCAACTTCAGTTGGCTTTTGAACCACAGGGAGACATTTTTTTCTTCCCTCTTTATTCCCTGGCTACTTCCTCCTCCTAGCATTCATTAATCTAGCTGGTTAACCATTGACCCCAAATGCAGACTCCTCTTGTTTTAAGTCCTGTTCTCCCTGTTGGTTTCAGAAAAGAGCTCCTACTAAACAAAACTACTTTTCTTCTCTTTCTTTTCA
Organism: Spilogale gracilis; assembly: GCA_004023965.1. Lineage (NCBI taxonomy): Eukaryota > Metazoa > Chordata > Mammalia > Carnivora > Mephitidae > Spilogale > Spilogale gracilis. The sequence goes on from PITA01006871.1 coordinate 13,787, forward strand.
CAGCCAGAGTCAAGTGATAAAGGAGGTGGGGTCAGGGCTGTTTGCTATAAAAGACACACCCCAAAACCTGGGCCCCAGAAGGAAAGACGCCCTTCAGATGCAGACTAGCCATGCTCAGAAAGAAATTCATCAGCTGTAATACACACAAGACAAAAGCCACTTAATTCAATTAGTGTGAAGGAACATTTTAGAGAAGAGATTTATAAAATGTTAATTTTTCTGACTTCTCCATCACTGCACAAAGTATCATATTCCCTGATTCTAAGCACAAATGCTGTTTTGCTTGAATTCTCCCTAGTTAAAAAGGAATGGCTTGGGGAAAGAGACCCATGAAAATGGAGGAGGAAACGGAGACAGCTGCTGTGGGAGGGGAGCAGAGAGAGGCTCTACAGCAGGGGAGGGGAAGAGCCTTTTAAACAGAAGGGCCTCAGAGCCTGGCATTAGCCCTTTGCCACTTCCCTTCAAAGTATTAGAATTCTCTGGAATGCGAGCTCCATGGAGGTAGGGATTTTACTTGTTCCCCTCTGGGTTCCCAGCACCGAGAATGGTGTCTGGCAGGGGGCAGGTGCTCAAGTATTTGTTGAATGAATGAATGAATGAATGAATGAATGAATGCAAGATTGGTGGTCTGATCACTGGTCAGTCTCTCCGTGGGTGATGGAGGCTTCACAGTGGTTCATTCAGAACCTATTCCCTGGCTGGGACCACAGCCCCTGTGGCAAACTTCATGCAGGACAAGAAGAAGGACTCTCTCCAGAACCATTAAGACAAGCTCCAGAGAAACATCACTCCCAAAGGCAACATTTCCACTAAGCACCCAGGACCACCCAGATGATGACCAGTATAACCCTTTTGCTGTGAGTCTCTAGCTCACATTTAAGGAGTTATATATATGCATAGACAGTTACATTCAATATAACAACACCCACTAGTTAGTGAATGCCTATTTTGTGTCAGGCATTTTTTATTATTTTTTCTTACTTAGCCCTCATAGTAACCTTGCTAGGTAGGTATTTTTACCCGATTTATTTTAGATGAGAAAATGAAAGAGTAGTGAATTAGCCCGAGGTCACATAGCAGAGTTTGGATCAGTCCTCAGCCTGTCTGACTCCACAGACAGTGTCCTTTCCACCAACCACACCTACCTCTAATGAGCCCTGCGACCTCAGGCAAGTCACTTCTCTCGGGGTCTCCGAGTCTATATTCTCTAACCTACGGAGCTAAGGAATATTATTTAGAAAGTTTTGCACAGATGGGTCTGTGAACAGAGAACGTCATTGCTGGGGGGTGGAGGGCTCAGCATAATTTTGCTTTTAGAAGTTGAAATAGTCACATGATTTATTGAGGGCAGCCCAAAATGTTTCCTGCCCACCCGGATTGGGGACAGTCCAGGCTCCCGTGCTCTGTACTGGTCCTGCTTCCTTTTTTGAGGCAAAGGAAATCCCAGCTGTGTTCCCCGGAACAGCCTCACTCTACTGGTGGTTGCAGGTTTTCACAATGGCCCCATCTTCTTTCTCTGGTGTTCTGCGCGCCAGCAAGAGTTGGCAGACCCCTTCAGGGGAGCTGAGCGTGCTGATGCAGGCTTCCCTGTGTTCTCTGAGCACTTGTAGACAAAAGAGGGGAGGCTTTTGAAGGGTAAAACCCTGGGGAGCCAGTTGCATTCTCATCGGGGCTGGGAGTCTTCACTCACTTGTTGCCCAACTGGGAGGTAGAGGAAATTCACACTCTTAGCACTAGAAGGAAGCTGAACAATAATCAAATGCATGGTTTTCAAGCTCTTATTAACTGCAAAATCCAGTGTGTTAAACAAAAGCCTATCCTTCTGGTTAAATCCAGATTAATGGGGCCAATTTCACTCTTTTCTCTTCTCCCCAACCTGCCCTGCTTACGGGTGGACTGTAGGGGTCTCCACAGAGCCTATTGGAAATTGTTTAATCTGACCGGAACTCCCGAATTTTCTACGGGAGTCCTGGAAGGTGAGTCACTTACCAGGCTTGACCACCTGGCTGGCGGCCACGCGAAGCTCACGCTCAGAACTGAGCCACTGCCGGTGAGGCAGTTAGGAAAAGGGTCAAAGCTGGTGCAGGGGGAACCCTCCACACCCCACATGGGGAAGGGTCTGCCCTTTCACCTGGGCAGCCTCGAGGGCCGCCCACACAGAGAACAAGGCCCGTAGGGATACTCCTACTTTGCTCTCCCCTGGGCTTTTGAATGTCCAAACCCATTGCCTTACCATGATTTCCCTCCTATCCTCACTCGTTTACCTTCACTACACCTGTTTTGGAATTTTATCCAGATGCCGAGGTGCTCAGTTCTCCCGTCGTCTCTAAGTCTACAGCTCTCTCCGGGATAGTTTCTTCTCATACCCACCCCAGCCCCTGGCATCCATCACTCTGAGAAATCTCTAACCAAGACCCCAGCTCCTTCACTCTCGGTCTACAGGCGAGGAGTCCGGGCTCCGACCGTCAGCCCCGCCTCTCTTTTCTCCTCCCACCGACCAGGACTGGCCCATGGGTCCTGGGCCTGAGGTGCCGCCCCTAAAGAGGGAGGCCAAAAATCAGGCGCATGTGTTTCTCAAGCTTGACTTCACATTAGAATCATCTGGACAACTTTGACACCATTAAGACCCTTGAGCTCTACCACAGACCAATGAGATCAGGGTCCATGGAAATGGAGGCTGAGCAGCGGTATTTCCCTTTAAATGTAGTTATAATATACATCAGAAAATTACATAAAAAGTTTTGGCACAAATTCACCAAGTGAATAGCACATGTCACTGCCGCCTGCCTTAAGGAATAAAAAGCAGCCCCAGCCACCCAATGCCCCCGCACATTCCTTCCGTTTCTCCTCCCCAGGGCAGTAACACTCCTCCAATATCTAACACCAGATATTGGTTCTGCCTGTTTTTGATAGTTCTAGAAATGGAATTGTGGAATATGCACTCTTTGTGTCTGACTTCTTTGATTCAATATTTTCTTTATAAAATTCGCCCATGGCTGGGGGCGCTGTTATTCCTTTATTTTCATTGTTGTAGAATATTCCACGGTCTGACCATCCTCACAATATATGTAACTTTTCTCTGCCTAGTAAGTGTGAAGATTGTTTGCAGTCTTCGGCTCTTACAAATAATGCTGCTATGAACATTCTTGTGTGTGTGTGTGTTATGCAGCGACTGGAGTGGGTGGCTAGGGTTGACAACCCAGTCTAAGGCTGTCTAAAGGAGGGGGCCGAACCAACCGGGCTGACCACCATTACCGTGAAGTTCTTCCTTCAACGGAAGGCTGACAAGGGGAGGTAGGAGCAGACAATGTGCTACCTACAACTCTATGCCAAGTGAGGTGGGGTCTTTCTTAGGGATTAGTGTGTCTTTGGGCAAGGAGGACGGACACTTTAGTCCCTGAGAGTTCGACCTGCAGGCCCCCACTGACACCACCATCCAAACGCCAAGAGAATTCTGGGGACTGCTTAAGGCATATGCCCTGAAGTTAAGGGTTCTGTGGGAGCACAGAGACAGTGCCCACTTCTTGTCTGGCTTTGTGGGACTGGCTGGTATTGACAGGGATTAGGATGGACTGTGAGTCTTTACCTGCCAAGAGAAGGACAGATGCCTTGCCCCAACTTCTGGCAGCCTTCTGAGTATGAGTGTCTGCCATTCCCGCTGCTCCCGGTGAGTAAGCACAGAGCCCTGCAAGGATGGGAGCCGCAGGACTGCCTAACAGCAGCCAAGTGAGGAACTGCAGGTGTAGACTGCCAAAAGGGCCCCAGTCTGAGGGGCACTCGGTAACAGGAGAGACCAATGTGAGGCTGAATAACATATTCACTGTTTCTAGAGAGATGGCCGTATTGGTGGAGGGCACTAGCAGCTCAGAGAACCAGAGTGAGATCAGGGACGACTCCCTACCAAGAGGCCAGAGGCACAGTGACCTTCACCTCCCTTGGCCCTCCCTGCTCCATTTTATAAAGACAGGGAAGCCCAGAACAGGAAGAGCAGGATGGCAAGAACTGCTTTGCACCTTCCCCACAGGGATCCCTGGAGGGTGGGAGGGATGGGGGGGTGGGGGGGAGGACGACGACCCGCACCAGGGTGGTGGGGAAGGGGTCAGGCGAGCTCTGAACGAGAGAGGAGATTGAAGAGTTAAAGGAAGTTCAACTGCAATTTTCTTTTTTAGATAAAAGTCATACAACATAAAATTCACCATTTTAAGCATTTTAGTGTATGATTCAGTGGCTTTAAGTACATTGAGTTGACTGAGATTTAATTAACTGAAAACGATGAAGTCTATCCAAGACACCATTAAGGGCTAGGAGGAGAAGCAGGGATTTTCTCCTGACTGGTTAGAAGGAATGAAGAACAATTTTATGACAATTCTCTGAACCCTTATTAACATTGAGCGTCTCTGCTCATATATCCCACAGGCTACTCAAACTCATGATGCTCCAGTGTGCCAGTGTGAATGCATATCTTGCTCCTCTACTCATGCCCCTTGGGAGAAAAAAAAAGAAGCCAGCATCTTTGCCATGCCCCAGTTCTGAAAATCTCCCAGATTCCTTCACCCGGACTCTTGTTGGTCACAAAGCCTGCACACTGTCGTGCCTGCATACCTCGCTGCTTCATCCTGGCTCCCTCAGCCCCACTCTGCGCCAGCCTTGACACGTGGCTGTCCCTCCCCCGGACTGTGGCAGTAGCCTCCTCTCCCCTGGCCCCCTTCCACAGCACCCACCAGATCTTCACAGGCTCGGCCCTGCAAGCCCTATACACCTGGCACCCCCTGGTCACCCAGTTGTCACAATAAATACCCCCTTCCATGGCAAGTCCTTGCCTGACTGCAGGCACACACCAGCATGGCTTAATGCTTTCATTCCACTTGTTTCTTCTTTTTCACACTGCTTCTCATTGTCTCAGACAGCGCTGGTTTACTTTTTTACTGGTTTGTTCTCAAGCTCCACCCTCTCCCCCTAGAAGTAAGCTGCGTGAGAGAAGGGACCTCCCTTGCCTCAGCCGCTGCCGTGTCCCGTGCATCATGAGCTGCTCTGAGCTGCTCTGTCTGGTACAACAGTCACAAGCCACATGGGTGTGGTGAAGTTTTGAAATGTAGCTAGCCCAAGTTCAGATGTGCTAAGAGTAAAATACACACCAAGTTCAAAGTCTTAGGATAAAATAACGTAGAATATCCCAGTAACTTTTTATATTGATTACCTGTTGAAATGACCATACTTTGGAGCTTTTGGGTTCAATAAAATAGATCATTGTAAAATTAATCCCACCTGTTACTTTTACCAACTTTAAATATTGCTACGAGAAAATTTGAAATCACATACATAGCTCACATTGTATTTCTTTCAGACATGACAATTCTAGAGCATTACTGACTCAATGACCAGGCAGAACCTCAGGGGACATTTGTTGAATGAAAGAAGGAAGCCAACATGATCTGAGAGCAAATCTCCTCATGTAACTCACCTACTGAAAATCCTTCAGTGGTTCCCTGTTTTCAAGAGGATCAGATTTCTGTTTCATGACCTGCCATATGAGGCTGTCATGTCAGGACCTGCTTCTCCCACCAGTTTTTACTGCCTGCTCTTCTCCACCCAGGACATACTATCTTTTTGCACACGAGTCTCTGGCTGGTAGGCCACGCCTCTTCCACCATGTAAACTGGTAAGCTCCTAGGCACTTTTCAAGGAGCAAATCAATGTCACACTTTCAGAAAATCCTTCCCTACTCTATAGGCAGAATCCCCTCATTTCCTGGTAGAGAGACCTGTCCACTGCTGGGCTCATTCTTCCTATGTTGGATCCCATCAGGTCATTATTGCCTCATACATGCATCCTCCCAGTAGATCGGGGCTCCCCAAAGGTGAGAAGGGTTGTGTCCTATTTGTCTTTTATTCTTCAAACCTGGCATAGTCTCTGGGTTGACTGGGTTCAGCTGCTGTGTGGTTCTTACTTGGGGTCTGATTATAGTCAGGTGGAAGCCAGGACTAGGACCAGCTGAAGTCTCACCTGGGCTGGGTGCCCAAGATGGCTTCTTCTCCCCCACCCCTGTTTGGTGCCTCAGTGGGGGTGGCTGAAAGAACTAGGGCCTGGCTAGGCAGTCCTCTTTAGGTGCTTAGTTCAGGAGTCCTCATAGCACGATGATCTCAGGACAACAGGCCTTCTTGCATGCCAAGGCTTTCCTTGGGGTGAGTCCTCCCAGAGACGCAGGCCACAACTGCAAGGCTTCCTCTGACCGACAGCAAAAGTCAAGCAACATCAGCTCTGTTGCATGCAATTGTCCACAGGTGAGCCACAGGGCAGTGACAACTCAAAAGGAAACTTCTCCAGGACTTGGCATGTGACGTTCATTTGGAGACCATCTCTGGGGACCAAAGACAACACTTCTAATCTAAAACTTAAACCAGAAAAGACAAATGAAACTCAGATCCCTTAAGGATCTCTGGGAATGACACAGGCCAAAAATAAATACTTAATGAAATACACATATGTTAAAGCACAATCCTTTCAGTCGGATCCACGGCTAATCATATTCTATTCCATACACCACACAAGTCATCAGGTAAACTTTTAACACTTTGTAACAAACATGCGTGGGTCTCTACAAAGGCCAGGACACTTAAGAGTATCAGAGAGTGGCTGAAATCATCTGGAGAAATCTATAGGAAACTTTTGCTTACTGGTGAGACAGCATTTGCAGCATTTGATACAGAATTCAAGAATGTTCGACTCTATTATTTACAACATCAAAAAATTAGACAGAATCTTGGTATCCAATGTGGACTGTCAACCCGGTGGACAATTAGATAAGCCCGAGACTTTGCCTAATGAGTTTTCATGGCAAAGTGCGTAACAAACAAAGAGAAAAACTAATATGCCATACGTTGCATAAAATATTCCAGTTATGTTTAAATATGTACCTGCATTGAAAAAAGACTAGAAACGTAGTCATCCACATTTCAGCCATGAGTATAGCCACCTAGCAGAATCATGGGAATTGTTTTCAAGCTTTCCTCTTTGTGTTTTTCCTACTCTGCAAGTTTCATATGGTGAGCACGTACTATTTTTATAAGCAGAAAAAAAAAAAGTAAGAGTAAAATGAAACTCCGCTGGGAAGGTGATGACGGCACCATGGCTCCGAGGTCACCCACATACCCTTCCCGCAGCGCTTCCGGGGATGGCTGTAATCATTCCTGGGATTATACAGGCATGACCCCTGAGCACTTATCAGCTCCGACCTTAGAGCCGAACGGTTGCACATGGTTCTTAGGGGATTAGACAACAAACTTAAACCTAGAGAGTTGCAGAATTTACACGCACTTTCCTATATCTTCTCCGAGGCTCGCAGAAACCTGAAGACAGAAGCAAGCCCAAACTCATGATCACTGTTTGACCCATGAGAAAACGGGGTCACAGGGGAAGGTCACACTCCAGCCCAGGGTCACAAGGACAGTCAGGATTCAGAATCAGGTGTTCAGCCTTCACACCTGGAGCCCTCGCTGCCAAATTGGGGCTCCTGTCCTAGCTGAGATGTACATTCCCATCCTGTGACAAAATTATAGCCACAATTTCAGCCTTCTGAGACCATAGACGCTAACACGGATCTCTCTTCCTCGTTTCTGTTTTTAAAGGATCTTAAAGGCAGCCCTATTGTCTCCTCTGAGTCACGCACAGCTTCAGTTCTGTCTGGTTTTCCTCCAGGGGCACGGTTTGGGGGCCACACACTGTTTTCAAATCTTAGATTTTCAGAACTGGAAAAGATCTTGAAAGGTCATCTGGCCTAAGCAGCTTCTGCCAGCCTTTTACAGACATCATCTCATCTGAAAGCTATGTCCCTCCACAATATTCCCAAGGGGGTGCGTGGGGCTGGGACAGAGCGAGAAAGGTGCCCTTTCCCCTACTGAGCCCCCAGACAGCTGCCAGCTTACCTGCATTCAGAGGGGAATGTCGAGCCTGCAGAGGGCAAGGCAGAGTGACTCAGCCTTCTAACAGGGACAGGGCGCATAATGGAAAGGTCCAAGGGTTCCAAAAGGAAAGAAAACCAAAGGCCAAGACAAGTCACACACAGAGAAAGCCAGCTTAGAATAAATCCCACGGGCCAAGAAGAAACCCATGGGAAAGAAAAAAAAATCTCCCTCCTGAGAGAGCTCTATTGTGTGTGCTCTGGGTCAAAAGAGCCTCACTGTGCAAAGGGGCTCCCCCACCTGCTGGGACAATCCAGAATGACTTCTTTTTCTTCTGTCTGGGTTCAGCAAATTTCCTGCTTCCTCTCTCCCAGGCCATGGAGCCCCTTCTGCACCAGTCAGGGAGGGCAGTGGGGCTTGGCAGTCACAGTGGCCGCTGGCCGGGCCCTGGCACAGTTTCTTGGTAAATACCACAGCTTTGATAATTTCTTGCTTCACTAGTCTCTTGGGATTCTTTCCATCTGCATTGAGAAGAAGAAGCTGCACTTCCCTCTGCTCATAGATTCAGATGTTTTTATTCTGTGGAGGATTAGTATAGATGGCTGTCTATTTCTTTTTTTAAAATTAATTTATTTTCAGCGTTCCAAGATTCATTGTTTATGCCCCACACCCAGTGCTCCATGCAATACATGCCCTCAGTACTCACCACCAGGCTCTCCCATCCCCCCACCCCCTCCCCTCCAAGACCCTCAGTTTGTTTTCTGAGTCCAAAGTCTCTTATGTTTCGTTTCCTTCCTCGATTTACCCTACTTCCCATTTTCTTTCCTTCTCCTACTGTCCTCTATATTACCCCTTATGCACCACAAGTAAGTGAAACCATATGATACTTGACTTTTTCCACTTGGCTTATTTCACTCAGTATAATCTCTTCCAATCCAGTCCATGTTGCTACAAAAGTTGGGTATTCGTCCTTTCTGATGGAGGCATAGTATTCCATTGTATATATGTACCACATCTTCTTTATCCATTCATCTGTTGAAGGGCACCTTGGCTCTTTCCATAGTTTGGCGATTGTGATCATTGCTGCAATGAACATTGGGGTACATATGGCCCTCCTTTTCACTACATCTGTATCTTTGAGGTAAATGCCCAGTAGTGCAATTGCAGGGTCATATGGTAGCTCTATTTTTAGTTTTTTAAGGTATCTCCACACTGTTTTCCAAAACGGCTGCACCAACTTGCATTCCCACCATCAGTGTAAGAGGGTTCTCCTTTCTCCACAGCCTCTCCAACACTTGTTATTTCCTGTCTTGTTAATTTTGGCCATTCTGACTGGTATAAGGTGGTATCTCAGTGTGGTTTTGATTTGATAGTGATGATGAACATTTTTTCATGTGTGTTAGCCATTTGTATGTCTTCTATGGAGAAGAGCCTCTTCATGTCTCCGGCCCATTTTTTGATGTGATCATCTTCTTTTTGGGTGTTGAGTTTGAGCAGTTCTTTATAGATCTTGGATACCAGCCCTTTGTCTGTAGTGTCATTCGCAAATATCCTCTCCCATTCCGAGGCAAAGGAAACAAAAGCAAAAATGAACTTCTGGGACTTCATCAAAATAAAAAGCTTCTGCACAAAAAAGGAAACAGTCAACAAAACAAAGTGGCTGTCTATTTCTAACATGACCCTCTGAGGTAGTATATTTTAAACAGGTAGAAAGCAAAATTTTAAAAAAGGAAAGCCCTTCCCCACCTTCCTCCCACCATCCATGAAGCCTTTGCTAATGTAGACTTTAAAAAAGCAAAACTTCCTTCAGATTGTAATGGAAGCACTTTATGTTGGAATCCCTTTTGACCAAAATGGCTTATGCTCATGAAAAAGTATGAGGCACAGGAATCCTACAATTGTTTTCTTCTCCAAATAAAATCCTTTTGTGTTCATACATGTTCCTTCACCGTGTCCAGTATTAGGAAGCTCACAGAGAGATCCACTGGGGCCATATCCCTTTGTTTCTGGGATTCCCTGAAATCCTGTCACAAATAGAAAGCGATTCTCATGAGACATGCATATCAAAGAACTGTGAAGAGATATATAACCTCCATGTTCGATTGATGAAGCCAAGTTAAGAGAAGTCAAGAAGTCTGTCTGAGGTCATGGAGCTGGTGGATAAGAAAGCAGAACAGAAAGGCCCCGGGTCCTTCTTGGTCGGGTGGCCACTCATCAGTCCCGCACTGCTCAGAAACTCATTGCCTGAGGCAACCCATTCCAGTTGGGGCTACTTCAGTCATTTTAGAGCATTTTTCCTTGTTGTGAGCTGAAGCCTGCCTCCTTGTAACAACATATGAGAAGTTCTGCACTTAGGGCAGGATGTTACCCAAAGGGCATGCTGGGAGATGTAAGCTGGTGACCCACTCAGCTGGGAAGTATTGTTTCCAAACTCCGAGTCAGGAGAAGCTGAGGGTGGCACACAGGGAAGTGTTATCCCAGGGCAGTGTCGTGCCAAGCTCCCAGCTTCTGCACTGCCAAGAGGAAGGAACTATTGGGGGATGGGTAGTACAGGAGGGGAAGAAAAGAGGGGACCATGACCCCCACACCACAGGCACCGGGAAGACTGTCCACTCAGTTGGGATTTTCCATGAGCTCATTATTGCACCCTGCCTCTGTCTTCAACCATTTCCAGGTTCTTGGGTGGCGGTGGCCTGGAAAAAAACCACAGAGTTCATGATTCTAGACTTTCTTGGTGAAAGCCTCACCAAGCTCCCCAGTCACATATGCACTCTGCCTGCACAGCTCTTTGTACTTATCTCTTTACCACATTGTCTCAAAGCAAGCTGTATGCTTTAGTCTCCTCTAGCCCATGACCTTGTGGTGCGGGGGTGAGCAAACCACGGCTCTTGGGTGAAATCTGTCCCACCACCTGCTTTTGTAAAGTTTCACTGAAACATAGTCACACCCATTTACATGTATATTGGTTGGAGCCGCTTTCTCTACAGTTGCAGAGCAAAACAGTTGTGACAAGGACTGCGTGGACCACAGGGCCTAAAATAGTCCCTCTCTGTCCCTTTCTGGAAAAGTTTGCCAACTGTTCCAGAGAGCAAGGGCAGGGTCATGTTCATCTCCGTATACCCAACATTATAGCCATCATTTCTTTATATGTAACATAGCAATGATCCCTTTGTCACAGAGATGTAGTGAAATAGAAGGATGCTCTCCTGTTTAGGGACAACATATGCAAAATACCTCATATAGAGCCTGGAATAAGAGGTGCTCAAGAAGTATGTAGTGGATAAGTGAAGGAAGTAGAAGGTCTATCCACCCAAACCAAGGCCTTATGATATGGTATGGTATGCATACTACAGAAGGGAGGGGGCTAGACCCATTGAAAAACCCATGGTAGCTAATAACTGTAGACCAGAAATCACAATGGTATTCTTGTCATTGAAGTAGGCTCCACAAATTCATGGAAATGATGGGATGCCCAGGTAGCAGAGATCAAGTGTCAGACTTTTAATCATCAGAGACGACGGAGTTACCATGATGGACACAGAGCTACAGTGTTGATCAGAATGTTTGACCTGCAGAGAGAACTCTGGCATTGGCTAATTGATCATGGTGTCCTGAAAACTGAAATTGATGGGTGGCCTATTCAAGCCTTATTTGGTTTATATAAATTGAGAGCTCTAGGTCTGGTGGATAGAGATGAGTTGATCACAGCAGAGAGTCATTATCCCCTCAGTCAGTTCCCACACTTGAGCCAGTTCTAGATCCCATGGTCATTTGAATGGAAGAGAGAAGAGATTACAGAAGGAAAGAGCTTCTATTTATCCCCTAATTTATATAGTCAATATTTTTTTCTAGCTTTCTCCAAACTCCCTGAGGACATTCACCAGTGTGAGTTTGTATTAGGGAGAGGGAAGTTACCACACTTTTCAGGAATTACTGGGCGTTGTCTTTGAGCTGACACTGATCTCAAGGACTGAAAATGCCACTGTGGTCCACACTTAGAAGAGGGGCTCTGAAGGCCAAGTGGTGCACGGGGTTCTGGGTCAGGTCCGACTCACAGTGGGCTCAGTGTGTGGTTATACCCTCTGGTCATTCCCCCAGCTCCAGAACTGATCACTTAGGAATAGACATCCTCAGAACCTGGTAAAGTCTTCACATTGTTTTGCTTTTTTATGGAGTAAGGTAGGAAAAGTCAAGTGCAAGCCAGTAGAATCATTTCTGCCCATAAGAATTTCAATTAAAAAAAAAAACAACCACATTCCTGGAGATGTGGCAGAAATGAGTGCCACTGTCGTCATGGATTTGAGAGCGGCAGAGAGGGTGAATCACATTTAACTTGCTTATTTGGCATGAAAAGTAGATCTTGGCGAATCAAACTGGATTATCATAAACTTCATAGGTGGTAAGTCTGACTGAAACTCCTTTTATAGATGTGGTTTTGTTGCTGAAGAAAATCAACACAATCTCTGGCCGCTATTGATCCAACAAATGTTTGGCGCGCTCTCTCTATCTCTCTCTCTCTCCTTCTTAATAAAGACCAGCAGGAACGGTTTGCTTTCAGCTAGCAGGCCTAGAAATACACCTTTGCTGTCCTGCCAAAGGGCTATATTCACCCCCCAGGCTATGGTCAGAATCCAATTCAGGGACCCTGCCAGCCTCTCAGTCCCACGGGATGTCACACAGGCCGACTCTCCTGATGACATCAATGCTGATCGGTCCTGGTGGGCAGGAAGTAGCAGCGACTCTGAATACCTTGGTAAGCAAAATGCAAGCAGCTGCAGGAAAACGAGTTTCACCAAAAAATCAGGAGCCAGCTTTTTGGGCAGAATTTCTCAGAGCCCACTGAGTAGGACATGTTGAGGCTCTCTGTCCGAAGTGAAGGAGAAGTTGCAGCATCTGGTCTCTCTTACCACTGAGGAAATGGCAGAATGCCCAGTGAACCTCTGTCCTGGAAGGCAACTGTATTTTATTTGGGCATGCTACCTCAGCTCATTTATTGAGTGACCTGCAAGGCTGTCGCGTTTGAGCGCGGTCCAGAAAATGAGACTTTGCAACAGATCCAGCCTGACAAGCAAGCTGCTCTGCCACCTGAATGGAACGTGTATGACTCAGCAGATCCATTTATGCTAGAAGCATCTAGAGTCCATAAGGGAGCTCTAGGGGACCTTGAGCTGGTCCTTATAAGTAAGTCATCAAAGAGAGCATTAGGATTTGAATGCAAAAGTATGCCATGCTCTGAAGATCATTATTCTCCCTTTAAGAAGGCTTCCCCCTGCTCTTGGGTGTCATAGAGACGAATGCCTTCCACAGGCCACCAAAGTTATCAGGAGACCTGAGCTGACCATCATGAAGTGAGTTTGGACCCTGTGAGATCATTTGTCCTTGCTCTCTTCTGCTTTACATCCAACCTTTCTTCCCAACTGCCTTTCCTGCTGACCTACAGCAACTTCAGACCACCATCAAATGCTGAGCCTCATGGAGACTTCCTGAGCAAGGTCTCGCTGTGGTCCCTGGATGGGTGACTTTTCTCTGATCCTCCTTCTGTCCCCTTTCAGATTCTCACTGCTCCAGTTTCTACTGTAATCCTCATCAAACCCAAAGTGGTATGACTGCCTATTAGGTACATAGCTGTTGACTTTTACAATGGCTCCGCCTGACAGATTTAATTTCCTGAGTTTCCCCAGTGAAGAGCCTGAGAATTGAACAGTTGGCCAAGGTTCTCATTCCATGAGCACTAGAAGCAGATCCCACTCATGTCCTCAGCTCATTCCAGAACCGTACCACATTGCTGCCTTTGGTGCCTGGGAGGAGCGTAAGGTCTCTGTCAAGCTGTACCAGGTCTCACCAGCTTTGGATTTCTGGCTTAAGTGGTTTTCATAGGCTCTTTGGTCAATCCAGCCAATAAAACCTTGGGATCTGCCCATTGCCCATCAAGTGACCCCTTGTCTTTGTTTGGTCTAATATTGAATACTAAAACACGTTTAAATTAGAGGTATTTCAAATACCTGGAAATGTTCAGAAAATAATAGAGCAGACATTCTTGTACTCAACATCCCAAATTGCCATAATTGCTTCAGCTCAATTTTATTTCATATCCTAAAAAATATATAAACTGAAGAAACTGGTTAATTCCAGTATTGTTTATGAATATCCACCAATATAGAAATGCATAAGTAAGTGTGGTGTTAAATGCAAATAAATACATACCATAAATGTATATGGTAATTCAAATTAAGAAGCTAGGTCAATATTTTGAGGGAAAAAGAACAACATAAGAGTATTATTTATTTATTTATTTATTATTTATTTTTAAAGATTTTATTTATTTGACAGAGAGAAACACAGCCAGAGAGGGAACACAAGCAGGGGGAGTGAGAGAGGGAGAAGCAGGCTTCCTGCCGAGCAGGGAGTCCGATGTGGGACTCGATCCCGGGTCTCCGAGATCATGACCTGAGCCGAAGGCAGTTGCTTAACCGACTAAGCCACCCAGGTGCCCCATAAGAGTATGTGTGTTTTTAGAACCAATGGCCCCATACCGAAACACGGTTCTGAAATCTCAAACTCTTTCCCAGAGCTGCTCCTCCAGGGCCTCTACTCTGTCTCAGTGCGTCCTTGATATTCTCCGTCCTCACCTCCATGCCCATCTCGGAGATCTTCCTGAAACACCATTTCATCTGCTGTGCCTTTCTGCCTCTGCGGCACTAGCAGCCAGCCCCCTTCCCCCCACCCCCTTCAACCTGCTTCTGCGACTCCATTCAGAGATTTAGAATAATCATTTGCATGTTAAAGCATGATGATGTGTCTTCCCCTGAAAAAGTCACTCATTGTCCTTATGTCATACTTATTAAAGCTCTTTAGACTTGAGATTCATCACACAGCACACCAACTTTCAGTTATTTGTCTGGATGATCTTCAAACCTCCTTTAGTCACCAAAAGACCTAAAAAAAGATGGACAAAATTAGGTTTGGATGAGTATGGAGCAAGGTGAGAAGTCTGGGCCCTGCTGGTAAAAGCACAGACTGGTAGAACTATTCTGAGAGACTGTTTACTGATGATGCTATGCATACTTTTTAGGACAGAGCAATTCAACTTTCAGGAAAATCCCAACAGAAATGTATACATGTGGATAAGAATTTTCCCAGCAGTACCATTCAGAATAGTCCTCCAAAAGAACAACACAAATCACCATCAAAAGTCAAATGGAGGGCATCTAGGTGGCTCAGTTGGTTAAACTTCTGCCTTCAGCTCAGGTCATGATCCTAGGGTCCTGGGTTTGAGCCCCACTTCGGGCTCCTTGTTCAGCAGGGAGAGGAGCCCCTCTCCTTTTCCCTCTAGCCCTCCCCCAGTTTGTGCTCTGTTCTCTCTCTCTCTCTCAAATAAATAAATCAAATCTTAAAAAAAAAAGTCAAATGGATAAGTAAATTATGGGGTATCTTTATACAGTGGAGGTAAAAATATGCAAACTACAGGCTTATAACCTGCATGGGTGATGATGTTCCCAATGTTGAGAAAAGGAAGCCAGACACAAAAGAGTTACATCCATATGATTCCATCTTATGGGGGTTAAAGACCATCACAATAAAACCCTGGTGTTCAGGGATTAGGGATGCAAACTTACGGGGTAGGCAGAGAGAAATACAGGGGGGTGGCTGCCACAGAGCTCAAGACCAAAGTGATTTCTGGTGGAAAAGGTGTAACGGGAAGGAGTGCTGGGGTGCTGATATTGATCTGTCGCCTGACCTGAGGGCTAGTTATGCAAATACTCATTTGATAATGTTTTCTTTTGCTGGTACGTTTCACAGACTTTTTCTATATGTATGTTAATGGTTTTTAGAACTCTACATATCATAACACTCTTAAAATTTTATGGTCAGAATGCAAAGGATGATTTGCAAGATTTTTTTGGTAAAACCTCAAATTCTCCAATGTCTTTCTGGCAGTGATTTCCCCCATAAAACTTCCATTTTTCTGCCCAAGAAACAACACTTTCTCAGACCTCCTCATTTTCAAGAAAAGGCTTTTTTTTTTTTTTTTTTTGCAGAGATTTTATCACTTAACAGAATCTTCACATATGTTACCATATGTGGAGAGGAGAAATGGGCAGGGAGCCCCACCCTCATGAGCAAAGTGAGGCACCAAGAACACCATCTTCACCGTGCACCCCGTTTAAATTCCAAATCACAGACCTTTGAGGACCCTGGGCAAAAATGGATCCCAAAAAGCTCTAGGCCTGTCATTAACAGCCCCCAGGTTCACTGTGCTACTTGTGCATTCCCTTTTACAGAAGAGGAAGCTGAGGCACAGAGAAATTGGTCCATTTCCTATCTCTGAAATTGAAAGCCCAGACACTGGACAGAGGCCCTCCGACACGACAGCCTGGGCGAGTAACCACCCACCACCCTCCATCCCCCAAACCATTGTCTGAATTGGGGATCTGCATCTATCTGGAACCTCTATATTCTCTTCCTGTGGCCAAAATATGTATTTTTTTCTTTTCCAAAATATCTTTTGATTCTGTCCTTGATTTTTCATTTCCTCAGCCTAACGTTGGCCGACCTTGTTCCTCACCCGGTTTGTGGCAGAGACCTACCTGTTTCTCTCCCTCCCGATCCCGCGAGTCCTCTGCTCATTGCCCACAGTCTGCCTTGCTGAGCCCAGCCCCTCACCTTGACATAGAGCACCCCACGTGGCCTGGCCCCTGCCTTTTCTTTAAGTCTCATCCCCTACTCATCTGTGTTCATATCTATCTGCGAGCGACCCAGGTTTACGAAAGCCCCACGCACCAGGGCGATCCAACCACAGTGCTCGGCTCTGGCAGCCTCTCCCCTCCCCCTCTCCCATCTCTCTAGTCCCATTCACCTTCCCAGACACAGGGCAAGTGCCAGCTCCTGTGGGAAGCATGCCCTGATGATGTCCGGCCAGAACCTGTCTCTCCCATCTCTCTGAACCTCTTTTGTCATCTCTCTGTGCGTCTGCCCTGGCTGACATTTGCACAACTGTCACCCCGCCTGACTGTCAACTCTGGAGAACCGGGAATGTGTCTTATTTACCTTCTGATCCCGAAAGTCTGGCACCGAGCCTGATATATACTAGCTATTAGATTAGTGCAAACGGATCTGTATCACTGAGTTAAGTCCTTCTCTAGTGTCGAGGACCTCCATGGTGCTATGATATTCTCGTATTCCCACATTCCGGCCTGGTTCCTCCCAGAGGAAAATGGCTAAAGCAGAAGGTGAATGGAGTCCTTCCCCCACCAAAAGGAGACAGCTGATACTGGAACAGCACAGAGGACTATTCATGTGGGGTGCAAGGCTGGCTGGGTGCCCCCCCGAAACAGACACTCCCTGCCCCAGTCTGGGACTCCAAAGACTCCACCAAGGTGAATCAGGACAAGGAGAAGTGGAAAATTCCTCATTCACATTTCACTAAGAAACTTGAACCAGAAATCAATGTTTCAGACTCAGGCTGTCTTGTTTTTGCAGACAGGACTCCCGGATCTCCAGTCTGCCCTGAAAGAAGCTGCAGCAGGAGAGCACAAGGCTGCCTGAAGACTTTCATGTGGCTTTCACTGCAGAAAAACACTCTCTCCCCCTGGATGCCTGCAGAACACAGATTCATTGAGAATCTGGCTTTTCTTCCGGGCGGGGCATGGGGACTATTTTTCAAGGGAAAGCACGTGCATAATTGCTGGGGAAATATACATGTTTAATTTCCTTTAAGCCCTTGAAGCATTCTTCCTTAAATAAATCATCCTGCATGATCCTGTGACCTGAGACCTGGAAGTGGTTTTGTCCTGGCCTCACGCCATGGCCTCCAGAGAGAGGGGCTCGGTCCCATTTGGACACCCACATGGGACGACGCTTTCTTGTTTTTACCCAAATGGGCTGGCCAGATGGAGCTGGTAGAGTCTATTATCTGTAGGACTTGCCAAGAGCTGAGAGGACCCGTCAACTTGCCTGCCTTAGTAAATTAAAAGGCACAGGAAACAACTATGTTGAGGGGCATGACAAGGTCTCAAGCTCAGCAAAGAGGTGATGGGTCAGCCTTTGAGAAGCCCAGCACCAGAGTGGGCAGGGATGGTAAGAACTGTCTTCAACAAGCCTTTCAATTTACAGGGCAAGTCACAGACATCCACACAGGAAAATCCTGTCCCCAAAGTTTCCCTGTGTCAGATCACCTGAGGACCTGGTCCCAGATGCCACTCCTGACCCATTCTGGACTCAGTCTTGGGGATTCCCCCAGGAACCAGGGCTTCAACCAGCTTCCTAAACGTGCCCCACAGTTTAGGAAGGCATGATGAGCACTCTTGCCTTTCTGCTCGGACACAGGTGGGATCTCATGGGCCTCAGCTGCTCCCTCCATTTGGCTCTGTGTGCCTGTCCCTCCATCTCCCATCAGTCCACCCTGGACTTTCTTGCCTCCAGACCTCCTTTTCCTTCCGCTCCCCAACTCTTTCCTCCCATCTAGGACTCCTGGCATCCCGATCTGCCAACGTTTCCCCCATCTAACACCAGCAGTTTGCCAGCTGAACAAGGCCCGAGAGAGGATCTAATGCTGTCTCCTTTTCCCTGTCCCCCAGACGGACATGATCCTTCCTCCAGTTCCCCTTGTGAACTTAGTGATGACATTATTCATGGAAGTGACAGCACCTGCTGCTTCCAGAAGCCAGAAGCACTGTGTGGTCTCGAGGGGGGTTGTAAGATGATAAAGACTTTTGCATTTGGAAACTTGCTCCAGGCTTTTTATAAATTGAGTCTTTGAATTATTTTAAAAGAAATAACCATTTTGCCAAATGTCTCTGTAGACTTCGGTGTGTATGGTTTAGAACTTTGCTAATTTCATGCGATGAAGCTTTTGTTTTTGTAATCTGTTCCATCCACCCACCCATTCCAGCCATTAGACATTAATTTCAGGAAAGGTCATTCTGAAATTCCTTCGTGAATGAGTGATATTTACTTAAAGGCCGGCCTGTCTAGCCTTAAAGGAGGCACAGAAAGGGGATGGAAACACATCACTGTCGCCCCTGCACCACGCTTCTGCTTCCCCCTTACAGCTGCTGGGCCTGGAGAACTTTGCCTAGAGCTTTGATTTTCTCATCTGAAAGGGGACCGCCATACCCACTTCGTGGATTAGGCGTTCTAAAGTCTAAACTAGCACGCCTGATGCTGACACACAGTACATGCCCCTCTCTTGGTCCTTCACTTCACAAACTGCTCTTTTAGATCAACTCTTCCCAGTAATGAGAGGGCCCTTTTGAAAAACAAAACAAAACAAAACTATATGTTATTAAAGAGAGAAGAGTTTTTGAGCCATTACCATTGAAATGGCTGTATTTCAAATACATACTTAGGATACAACCCATCACAGTGCCACCTTAAAAAGAGGCTAGGCACCCAATTACCTGATTTAGACTAGATAACAACCAAGGTCCTTCCCGTTCTCATGACGCTGCGATAACAGGTTTGAGTTGGCATGGAAAGCCCATGATAATCACAATCAAACCTGTCTTACCAACCCATCTAACACGATTTCTTTCAACCCCGTAATTCTTCCAAGCCATGTTGTTTGCCATGTGCCATAAACTTCCTCCCCCTTCCTGCCACCAGACTGCTGGTCCACGTACACTCCATTCCTCCTTCTTCTTTCCAATACGAAGTCCACTCATCCTTGAAGACGCCCGCCGTCACGTCTCTTTTGCTTCAACATTTCCTCTGGCCTTCCATCTACACTTCTCTTAGGGTGCTAATATTAAACACCCTTGTGTTTTAGGAGTGTGGGAACACACTCTTCCAGACTGGGGATTCTTTGAGGGAAGGTAGCGTGTCTCAATTTCCCTGCTGCATGGAAGTTGTTTATTTCATTGAGTTAAAGAGCTCCAAGGAATAATTCACATACAGTAAGTCTGTGATCTGAGTATTTTTCTTACTTTGGGCATGTTGGCCTCAAGGATCAGGTCCCCTGTCAAATAATTTCAAGTGAAAAGAGAGACTTCTGAAAGAATACAGGAAACTGTCACTGACCTCCAAGGTTAGAAAGGGAGTGGTACTGGTTAGATCACAAGGGAAAAGTCTCCTCTCTGTCCATCAAGGACTACAGAACCTCTTGTCTCTAAGTCTTAGTACATGGCGACTCTATTCCCCTCTTGGTAGACTGGACCCCTTTGTAAGATTTATTTTTCTCTCTGGCATAACTGAGGCTTATCTATGACTTCCACTTCGTCACACACTGTATGAGCTAACTGTCCTGATATCTCAGGGTCTTTCAGTTCAAGTGTATTCTTAACCTGAGTGTCTATATCTCTTAGCTCAAATTCTTTCGAGCAAGAAGCTAATTGGTTTGGCCCAGACTGTCTTCCAATGTCACATGTCCATCCCTGGGTCAGTGAACTGATGAAGAGTATTGTTGTATGATACCCATATGACTTCTCAGGTCCCACCCTTTCATCAAGAAAGGAATTCG
>PITA01006871.1:42751-96483 GCA_004023965.1 Spilogale gracilis
GGGAAGGAAAGTAAGTAAGTTGTGGAGGGAGGGAGGAAAACTGCTAGAATTTCAGGCAGATGCACATCCTCCATCTTCTTCCTTTTTTGAAAAACAAAGCACAGTTTTCCCTTTGTATAACTGCAAAGCTAATTCATGCCTATAATAAAATATTCAAGCACTTAAAACAGAAAATACAATAAATATGTTTTTGTCCTATCCCATGTCTCAGTCTCTCTCCCCAGAGGCAGTCACTGTTGAGAGTTGCTTGTGTATTCTTCCAGAAATATTTTATGTGTAAGTGCACAATCTTGATTTCCATTTAAAATCACAATTTAAAACACACACACTGTGGACCTTGCTGTTTTCATTCCCCTCCAGCCCTTCAAGGGATGCTTCATATGAGCATCTGTAAATCTAACTCGTTTAAAAACATTCCTCTGTAGTTCTCCATTAGAAAGACTTTCACAATTTATTGAACAGGTTCTGGGTTTGGGTTTTTTTGTTGTTGTTTTTTTTTCATTTGTTTTTTTCATTGGTTACAATGACCTGCTGAATATTCCATGTACTTCTCTGTCCACATGTATAAGAATATTTGAAGGATACATTTCTACAAATGAAACAAACAAAAGCCACAGTTAAACTTCTAATAGGATTGCCAAGTCACTCTTGAAGGATTCTTGCAGATTTATACTTCTATCCCAGAGAGGAGACAATTTGCTGGCTTCTGTAAGTTCTCAGTGCTATGTGGTGTTTATAAATCCAGTAGGTAAAAAATGAATCTCCTTGTGATTTTGATTTGCATCTGTTTAATTATGAGTGATAGTCAATGCCTTATCATGAACTTGTAAGCCAGGTTTCTCTCTCTCTGTGTGTTCAAGAGCCAAAATAATGGAGGTCCACATGCTCTGTGCATAGGCTACGCCTGCAGGGATGGAGATTACCCAAACCCAGCACCCAGTCTGTGGCAGTTAGTTGGTGCCAGATGTGGGGCTGACGACAGGGGGCGGAGACGGCACAGCCCCTGCCCAGGGCACCTACAGTCACGATGGGAGGCTCCCAAAGAACCTGGCAATTGACATAACAGTGCTTCATGTCACAAGGGGAACTAGAAAGTGCCACCCAGCAGGGGAAAGTCATCTGACCTCCCTGCCACACCTTTCTGAGTCTGGAGGGGGAATTTTAAAAGTTGCAGAGACAAAGGAGGTGGGGTCCAGCATTCTCTGGAGGAAGCAGTGGACTGTAAGTGGGAAACCCCCAGGGGACAGGGGTGAAAATGCAGGGCGGCTGCTGGGGATGAAGAAGGGACTGAAACAGCAGTGCAGCCTGGCTGCTGGGGTCTGAGTGGAACCCAGACTTCCAGTGCTGCCTTCAGGGCGGTCCCTGGCTAGTGTGGGCCAGCCAGCCACCCTCTGGGGCTGAGGCCAGGCTCCGGGACTGCTTCTGAACTGTGTTCAGCTTGTGGCATTTTATCTTCAGAGCAGTAGTGAACAGTTAGGGTTTTCCACAGCACAATGATATGTTCTCAGTTCCTTTTCTCAAGGTTCAGTGTTGCAGAGTCTGGCTATAATTTGAAGGGGGCGGGGTGGGAGCCGTGTGGCAAGGTGGAACGGGCCACACAAGCTGAGGGGCAGCTTGCAGCACCACCTGGGAGAGATGGTGGTGCCTCAAACCCAATTGCAAGACTGATGATGGAGGCAGGGCGGTAGGCAGGCAGACGAGAACTACTTAGGAAGTAAAAGCAGCAGGGCGAAGCAGCTGCCGTGCTAAGGGCCTGGGGTGGGGTGCTCCGGTTTTCCGAGCCTGGCAGGAGGCTGTAGGAGTTGCAGTCTGGGATGGCAGAAGGAGGACACTAGGGGGCTGAGAGACAGCCACACAGTCACCTGCAGGAGGCCCTCTGATATCTGGATCTGCAGTTCAGATAAAATGTGGGACAACTTAACCTTAAAAATGTTAATTGAAGTCACTGGAGCAGATAAGAATACCCAAGGATGTAGAAGAATTCTGAGTCAGTCCGCATGGACACCGACAGCAAGTACCGGGGTGTCCTGACATTGACACCTCACATTCTGACACCTGCATGAGGCCATCCCCTCACTCCGCTTAGGTCTAAGCCTCTGTACCAGTATGGCCCCCCTCAAGGGACTCCCACCCACTTGGCCTGGGTCTGACATCCCAAATGGGCCCTTCCTTCTACAAGGAGACCCTCCTTGGCTCTGACACACACGGGACCATTCTCCCGTGAGGATGCCTTCCTAACTCCCCGTGGGCCCCCAACCTCACAGTTGGCCGCCGCCCCCTGTGTGGACCTCCTCCTCATTCCTGCTCAGGGCTACCAGGGCCCCTCCGCATTCCGGTGCGGAAGCCTACCTATTCCACTTCCCCTGATGGCTTCTGGACAGAATTTTCTAAAAAGGAAGGGAAAATGAGAGCTAATTCTCTCAGACAGTGAGTAGATCCCATCCTCCTTCTCCTTTATTCACCTTTCCTCCATTCTCTGGGAACTCCACTATCCTCCGGGATTGCTGAGTCCTGCAGTCCAGCAAGGTCCTTGCCGGGTCCCACCAGGGCTCCCCCACCTCCTGTCTCATTTCTGTGCCACTGTGGATGGCCTGGAGCTCTTCCAGTGCTGAAGCCTCGTGGTTCTGTTGGAAAATGTGAGCGAGCACCTCTGCTCATTGCTCTGCCTCCCTCACACTGCGCCCAAGAACTCTCCAAGCTCTGTGCTTGGGCTCAGCATCTGAGTGTGGAGTCAAGCATTTTCGCAGGCTGTTCCTCAAGCATCCCTACTTGCACTGTCCTCCGCCAATGGGGTTGGTGACAAATACCACTATGCATGTGGGGTTTCCTCCCCTTTTCCTGCTTAGACTTTGTACCATGGGATCAAGCTTGCAATGTTCCAATTCCTATCCTCTTAAAATAAGTAATCTCCAAGGGGGCTCCATAGGTCCTGTCAAGAACAGACTTCCAGTTGTCCATTACCGCACACTCCAGAAACTTCTACACCATAGCCATGAGCACAGCTTGGGCTCACACTAAACCTACTTTAGTTATTTGAGCATTCTGTTTGTAGACTGTCCCTCTCCCCTCAATGTGCTCCATGCATAGGGGGTCCCTGTTTCATTAGCCAGCCATCCACAGACACCTCTGAAATAGTGAGGTGTGAGGAGTTGGAAAGGCGCATGGCAGAGACAGGTGAGGGGCCAAGCTGTTAAAATCCAAGTCCCCTGTGTGACCTGAAGGATAGTCTGGAGTGTTTTTCCTTCCCACTTACCTTAGCCTTTAGCCAGCTTGGAGGAAATTAGAATCTGCTTTCTCATTTTATGATGAGTGAAGGAAGAATTCAATAAAAGAACCCTGAAGCGACCCACAACCAGGTAATCTACCTAGGGAAAGAGATTTCTCAGACTATGACTACGTGTCCAGGGAAGGCAAGGAAAGCCCATTAGGGAAATGTACAGAAGCCACCAGACTAAGTCTTGGAGAACCGTCACTGGCCTGCAAAACCCAACCTTGTTTTTTTCACCATCCCTTTTCAATTCCTGGATTCTAACGCCGAGAGGGCTATCTGCCCAAAAGAAGTGAGGGCAAAAGAAGGAGCTCACCCAGTTGATGGAAAAGCAGAGGGAAAGTGCTTATTGCTGAAGAAGCCAGGCAGGACCCTTGACTGCAACAGATGGTAGTGGAGGGATGGAGAGTGTGACCCAGCCTAGTCACAGCACGTCTTAGGGCAACCTCCACATCCTTAAAAGACCCTTAGGCCCTGCTAGGAGTCCCGGGGGAGGACTTACCTTGCCCAGAGACAATCCTACTCTCTGTTGCACCAATACCCCTGTCCCCACGGAGCCACTTGCCACACCAGGCACTGAAGTCCTGGTCCAAGGAGTGTAGGACAGTGGGGAAGGAGAGGGGAGCCTCTGTTCTCAGACCTATAGGATACAGCAAAGCGTTTACTCTCCAACAGTGCCAGCAGGGAGGGCGAGGCATGCAGACGCATCAATTGTCCTGTCCAAGTACCGTCCTCCCCTCACCCACACACCCAGTGTGCTGGCCAGAGGGTCATCTGCAGTGACTGAGGGATTAGTCCCTTATCTGTGCGGGGCAGTAGGAGGCCCATTTAGCCATCTGCAAGGACCAGTAAGCACTTGCAATGTGGCTACCGGTAGCTGATGAACTGCATTTTCATTTTTCTTGAATTCTAATGAATTTATATTTGCATTTACATAGCCTCCTGGGGCTAATGGCTACAACATTGGGTAGGAGTCCTGGACCATGCCCTGCTCTGCGGGATGCTAGCATCTCACTCAGGCATCACCAGTGAGAGCCTGAATTCCTTGGGGTGCCAAAAGTATGCTTTGTGGAGGAGTGTAGGGAACCCCTCTCCTTGGATCACGCTCTGTTGGGGGAGGGGTCCCCAGAGAGTGCTGCTTCTGCCCTTTTGAGAAATTGGCTCTTTGTGTTCAATTCCCACTCCTGACTTTCCGCTGGGTCCAACAGAGTCTGGGATTGGGATGCGGCTTCCAGAGACCCATGACTAAAGCTTCATTACTGAGGAGACGGCTCAGCCCCATCCCCTTTGCTCAGCAGGCTTCCCCTCCCCGGCATCTCCTCCACCCACCCTCTTGGCTCCCTGCTACTATCCTGGTCTTACCCAGCGTCTTCCCTCTAGAAGCTCACAGACTGCGGAGAAGACATGGAGATGGTCTGCTTGGCGGAAGGAGAGAGAAAACCACTGTAGAGACAAGGGCAACATTGTAGAAAGCAATTTTGTCTGTAGCCATGGTCCTCAAAGTATAGTTAACAATGCAGCCCCATCAGTATCAGTTGGGAAATTGGAAGTACACTTCCTCAGCGCCCAGACTGGTGAAGCAGAAATTCCAGGGGTGGAGCCAGCAATCTGTGTGTTCACAAGCTCTGGGCACCACGGAGCCCCCGCAAGTGTGAGAAGTGCCGGTGCCGGGTGGTGGGTGGGGGACAGGGAATAGGGCTGACTTCTCAGAAAAGCCTGCAAGAGTTTGTCCTGCCTGCAGACAGGGAGGCTGGGGCAGGGGGCCTGCCAGGCACAAGACCCACGCTGCACCCCCCAAACCAGTGTTCAAGGCCAGCAGTCCTCCTGATGTATGTTAATTATCTGGGAATCATTATTTTACTGATTGTTTAGACTACACGGCAAAGAGACTCCTTAGAGTTAAATAAATCTGCTCTGTTTTTAAAAGTGTTCTTGGTTGGTCTTGATTTTGTGTCCTGAATTTAACGAAGGATTATCTTTAGACTAATTTTCGAAAGTTTACAAAATTTACCTGACGAACTTATCTAGCCTCTTATCCTTTGAGTCCTTTGAAGAAGACATATAACTTTTAACACAAAGCTTCTACTCAAAGATGCACAACTAAGACACTACTTATTAAAAACTCTCTTCTCTTGGACTAATTTTATTACTCTACCAACTTTATTTCCCCTGTGATTCACCTGCCTACCCTCTTTCTCCCAAACCCTATCTATTTTCCGGCTTTGAACAGGGACACTTAACCAAACTTGTTAAATTTGTACAAAGTTAGGGATGAAATTCTAAGCAAGGGACCTTCTCCCTTAACATGTGCTTTCATGAGTGGGCAGTACTCTGAAATTTCATGGTTTAGTGAAAAAAAGCAGGGCTTTCCCGTCACAAATTAAAGTTCAATCCTAGTCCTACCTCTTACTAGCTGGTCATTAAACCCTAAGTCGGCCTTTCCTGCGCTATAACATGAGGCTAAGGATGTATTGTGGGGGTTAAGTGAACTAATTATGTGTGAAGTAGCTGGCACTTAATAAACACCTACTGTTTGCTTCTACCTTCCTCTCCAGTGGAATACCAAGCTCTTGGGCTTTGAACCAGACTGACATGTGTTAGCAGGCATGTGTTAGCAGCGTTGACCCTGGGTCAGTTATTGAAGTCATCTCAGGATCCTTACCCTTAGGATGGGGGATGGCAAAAATAAGTCCTCCCTCATAGTGTCGTAAGGATTGAAAATCTTGATACACGTGGTGGGTCTTGGTGGCCCAGTGAGTTAAGCAACCGGATCTTGGTTTCAAGTCAGGGTCATGATCTTCCGGTCATGATCTCAAGGTCGTTATCTCAGGGTCATGAGATGAAGCCCCACACTGGGCTCCAGGCCCAGCTTGGGTTCTGTCTGAGAGTCTCTCTCTCCATCTCCATCTACCCCTCTTGCTTGTGCTCTCTTTCTCCCTCTAAAAATAAATAAATAAATCTTTTTTTTAAAAAGTCTTGATACATGCAAAGTTCACGGAAGAGTGCCTAGAATACAGTAAGCCCTCAGCATGGCCCACAATTGCCTAGAATACAGTAAGCTAGTGCCAGTGATGTCATTGTTCCAAGCAGTTCTCTGCTGGTCTGAATGAGTGAGAGTGCCAGAGGGGGGATCTGCAGAGAAGCCAGACCTTCAGCGTGCCATCAGCTTCTAAGCACCACATAACAGTTCCCATGAAATAAAAACTTATGTTCCTTCCAGAACATTCTTACCATTCCTTTTTTTTTTCCGTTTTATCCTGATACACTTTGATGGTTCGCGGATTTATAGCACATAATGGCCATTTTGCTACAAATTCTATGAGATGATTTCAAGACAATATTTTTTGAGGGCCAGAGAACCAGATTAACCAACTTCTTAATTCTCCCACATTGTTCTTTAAAAGATTAAGGATGACAAAGCTGAAGACTCTACTTTTATGTCAATCCAGTATTTTCTTTTTAGATTTTTATCTGCACTCCCTCAAAAAACGGAGTCAAGTCACTGAACTAAATAAATCCAACTGTAGTTGAGTAGTTCTGTAGGTATTGATGCCGTTCAGACGGAAACCCTCCTTTTACCCTGGGCTATTTTGACAGAAAATTGTAGGGGTTTAAATATCCTGCTTAACAAATCTTGTATTACTTCTCTTACCTGAGGTTGAAATCCAAGAATTTCTCTGCAGGGGTGAATATTCTCCAATAATGAGATTGTGCTCCCAGGAATGGGAAGAATTCCAAACCTTCCTGTGGGGATTCTAGGACCTCTTGTCTCCTGTTCTTTTACTTGATCCCAATCGTGTTTTTTCTCCCTCTACCGAAGCGAGTCCCATGACTGTGGCTTGCTCATCTCTTGTCTTTCATGGGGCACAGATGGTCACAATTCCAGATTCATCCATTCTTGCAGGGCTCTTCCCTGGACAAGCCTCCCTGCCCAAATCCACCTGCTCTGCCCCAGGTATCAGCTCAACTACCTGACAGTCTTTGAGCGACTCATCCATCACACCCATAAAATATCCTATGGATTTTTTCCAAACAGAATTCTCTATTGGTGGTTCTCAACCCTGCCTGCACATTAGAATAACCGAGGGGCTCCTAATAAAGCAGAGATAAGGCTCCAATACCCCATCAGTTGAACCAGATCCTCCAAGGGTAGGGTCAAAGCATCGGTATTTTTCAGAGCTTCTGAATTTCAGTCAGGGCTAACACTCACTGCTGCAAATGGACGAAGCCTAATTGAGCCCTAGTGACTCAGACCTGGAAGTAGAATCCATTTCATCTGACTCCTTACCCTGAGGTGTAATTGACATATGATAGACTGCATATATTTAAAGCATACAGCTTGATGAGCTGGGTGGGATGTATGTATACATTTGTGAATCCACCAGAATAAAGGTTATGAACATATCCATTACTTCCACAAGTACCCATTTGTTCCTTTGTACTCCTTCACCCCAATCCATACTCTTGGGAGGATCACTGACCTGCTTTCTGTCACCATAGATTAGTTTGCATATCCTAGAATTTTATTTTTATGTTATTTTATGTTATTTTATTCTTTTTTTTTTTAAGATTTTATTTTTAAGTACTCTCCATACCCAACATGGTGCTTGAATTCACAACCCAGAGATCAAAGTCATGTGCTGAGCCATGCTTAGCTGAGCCGACTGAGCCAGCCAGGTGCCCTGAGAATTTTATATAAATGGAATCATAGAGTATGTACTTTTTTTCCTGGCTTCTTTACTCAGCATAATTTTTGAGATTCATCCACATTATCCATGGATATCAATAGCTCATTTTTAAAATTTCTGTCTATTATTCTATAGTATACCCATACTATAATTTTTTATCTGATCATAGTGTTGATGGACATTTTTGTTTTGTTTTGTTTTAATATTTTATTTATTTATTTGACAGAGAGAGAGAGATCACAAGGCAGAGAGGCAGGCAGAGAGAGAGAGGAGGAAACAGGCTCCCTGCCGAGCAGACAGGCCGATGCGGGCCTTGATCCCAGGACCCTGAGATCATGACCTGAGCTGAAGGCATGTGCTTTAACCCACTGAGCCACCCAGGCTCCCTCGTGTTGATGGACATTTGAGTTATTTCTGGTTCTTGGCTATTACAAACAAAGCTGCTATGAAAATTCTTGCACAAGTGTTCATCTGAATGTGTACTTCCAGTTCTCTTAGCTGGGAATGGGAACGACTGGGATCAAAGGAGAAGTATTTAATATTTAAAAATAAACTGCCAAACTACTTATTTTTTAAAATAAACTACCTTTTCCAAAGTAGTTGCACCATCTTGCATTCCCACCAGGAGTATCTGAGAGTTCTAATTAATCGTTCCACATCATTGCCAATATTTGGTTTGGCCAAACTTTTTAATTGTAGCCACTCTAGTGGGAGACTCATGGTATTTCATTACGCTTTTACGTTACATTTCTCTAGTAAGTAGTAATGTTGAGCATTTTTTCCATGTGCTCACCTGCCATCCATTTATCTCCTTTGGTAAAATGTCTATTCAAATCTTTCATCCATTTTTTCATTGTCTTTTTAGCACTGAGTTTGTATGACTTCTTTATATACTCTGGATATAAGTCCTTTATCAGATACACGTATTCCATAAAAATACCTTCCTATCTGCAGCTTGCATTTGTGATTTTGTGACAATGGCTTATTTATTTATTTTTTTAATTTATTTTTTAAAGATTTTATCTATTTATTTGACAGAGAGAGATCACAAGTAGGCGGAGATGCAGGCAGAGAGAAGAGGAGGAAGCAGGCTCCCTGCTGAGCAGAGAGTCCAACACCGGCTTCTATCTCAGGACCCTGAGATCATGACCTGAGCCGAAGGCAGAGGCTTTAACCCACTGAGCCACCCAGGCGCCCAACAATGGCTTTTTTAAATAGCAAAAGTTACAATTTTGATGAGATCTGAGTTATTATTTAACTTTTATGGTTCATGGGTTTTTTTAAATCAGATTTAAGAACTCTTTGCCAAACTTAAAATCACTAAGATTTCATCTGTGTTTTCTTCTAAAGGTTCTGTAGCTTTATCTGTTACATTTAGGTCTGTGATTTAGCACAGACAATAAAGCTGAGACTTGTGTGTTTGTGACTTGGCCGAGGCGACATGGTGAGTCAGATCCCAGGCTGGTCCCATTGTCACATGAATCCTTGTCCTGAGCACTTACTTTTTATTTATTTATTTTTGAGCTTAATTGTAGAATTGAGTTTATCATATTCTTAATTCATATGTGCACCGTCACCAACGGTCCCAGACAAGACTCCTATTTTTGGTTAGGTTTTTATTATTTCTATAGCATTAGTTATTTCTTGTTATTTCTGAGCTCAAGCCCTTAATTTTATAATTTGTTCC
Source organism: Spilogale gracilis (assembly GCA_004023965.1). NCBI lineage: Eukaryota > Metazoa > Chordata > Mammalia > Carnivora > Mephitidae > Spilogale > Spilogale gracilis. The sequence goes on from PITA01006871.1 coordinate 52,395, forward strand.
GTATTATTGGGTATTTAGCCTGTAAATTCAGTTCCAAGATTTCTTTGTCAATTGGCTTCCTGGCGGGTTCTGCCAATGAGATAAGAAGACAAGAGAACAAAAGAGCTCCCTTCCAGTTTTCCCGCTCTGGTCAGCAAGCCATCTCCAGCCCCCCTCCCCCAGCAGCAGAGGAGAAGCACAGCTCCAGCTCCAGCAGCCCTCAAAGCTGTGCCCCTACCCCAGACCTCTGAGCTCTACACCTGCCCACCAGCCATGGGGTTCCTTCCCATGCTCTCATTTTTGTAAATTTCATGCACATAAATACAATTTTGCAATTTTACCTTACATTTCTTTATCAGTGAGGTTGGGGTCTCTGTGTACTTGCTAGTCTTAAATCTTTCCCTGGATGACTTGCCTACACATAGCCTTTGACTATTTCCCCTTCAGATTCCCTGTTTTCCCGTCGGTGTTTTGGAGTCCGTTGTCTAGTCTATTTATTCGCTTTAGCTTGAGGCATTGCAAAGACATTCTCTTCATCTGCTGCCCTCTTTAATCTTAATCTCATGTATCCTTTGTTGAACACAAAACATGAATATTATTGTAGCCAATCCATCAATATTTGGCCCTAAGGTTCGTGCTCTTGCCTTCTTTTTTGAAAGTCCTTCTCCACCCCAAGGTCACAAGCATATTCTCTTATCTTTTCCTTTGTAGCTTCTCTTATAGCTTCATATTTTCCCTATTAATCCACCTGAAATAATTCACCTTTTACGTAGTATAAGGTAGGGATACTAACTTTGTTTTTTTTTTTTCAAAAAGGGGCCCATATTCCCAGCCCCATCTGATCTCTTTCCATTTTATCTGTAGATAAAATGGCCTTCCTCTTTGTGATAAAATAAACCTCTAGGATAATCAAGCTAAATTCATGATTTTTCTCAATGTTTTAAGTGAGGTCTGACTATACTAGAACCATAAAAAATAAGGCAGGGAGATGGTCATGTGGTCCCAGACCCCACCCTAGCTAGTTCCTTCCCTCCCATACACACCCCCTCACCTCTCACTACCCTCCCTGAAGTTCCTGACTCCTGCCAAACATACCTCTTGTTGTCTCCTCGGGGTCCCCCTCCTGAAAACCCACCTTCACACATGCCAGCCCTGTGGAATGCCCATGTCAGGTCATTTCCTTCTTCCGTGTGCCACACGCATCCCTCTGAAGACTACTCAGGGGAATGTCCCCAAACCCAACCCTTTCAATGCTTCATTAACACTAAAGTCTGCACTTGGCCTTAAACATCCTGGGCTCATTAAACCTAGGGCGTGTGCTTGTGAGATCATAAATATCTCCTGCTTTTCACACTTTACGAAACCCTTTTACATGCTCCCTCATCGATCCTATACAGTAGGCCAAGCAGGAAAGATTTCTCCCCTTTATAGATGAGGAAATTGAGGCTCAAAGAGTTTAAATCTTTTAAAATTTAGGGATTTGCTTAAGCCACACTGCAGGAATAAGAAATGGCTGAGACCAGCTCTTCTGGTTCTAAGTCCAGGAATCACTTAACCGACCATACTCTTTCTTAGCATGGGCACAGAGTCTATCTCTACAGGGTTTGAACCTCCAGAAATCCATTGTCTCAACTGGTCCAAAAAAACTGCAGGCACAGAAGCTATTGCAGTTGGAGCCTGGTCTTGCACTCTTGCCCTTTTGCCTGAGGCACTTACACTCTGCATAGCCACAGAGTATGAGCCTTCTTGTAACTCTGTGTTCATCCTTGTCATAGCACTGATTACAATTATAATCAGATCACTCCTGTGCCATTAATCCAACATCTGCCTCCCTACAAGTTCTATGCACTGTCCATAACTGTACTCTCAATGCTAAGCTATGTACTCAAATATCTGGTGAATGTATGAATGAATGAATGGATGAATGGATGAATGAATGTTTCCCGTGCCTTCTCAGCTCCTGCCTAGGTTCCTGTGCTAAGTGAACCAAGCATCTGCATTAGCAGTGCTGACACTCATCCAACTTCAAGCTCTTCTACCTCCCAAGAGCTTTCCTACAATATATCCCTTCTAGGTGGGCACCTGCAATTATCAAATAGGCTCAGACACAAGTCTAACCCATGACCAATACTACAACCAGGACATTTGCTCTGGCTTGGGTTTTGCCTGATCCCGGCCTGCTCTCCCTTGCTGGACCCGCCTCCCCCAGCTCTGCACCCCGGAACACCCTGTGTCCAAGACCTCTCAAATCAGAATCCTCTGTGGTTCCTTCTAGAACCCAGCTTCATGGCCTGCACAAAACAGACTCTCAATAGACAACAAGAAATAATGAGCTCTTTATTCATCTTGGCAGTCAGATTTCTAATCTATTTCATAGATATGAATGGAAAACACAGCTGATTGGTAAGTAGGAAAAAATGCTTCCCACTTCCAGTAATGGGCTTACCCCCACCGATGTCCAGAAATGTTGGCCATCAGAGAACAACACATCAGTGGTAAACAGTATCTCTTGAACGATTATTCGGAAAGAAATGTGGCTCCAAGCACTCCACAGGATGTGAATCTATTCAAGAGAACTGCTAGAATATTCTTCCAGAGTCGCCCAAGACCTGCCTAGGTGAGCTTACTATTAAACAGGGCTACCAAATACTGAGACACTGAGACATGTACAGAAAGACACACACACACACACACACACACACACACACTCACATACTCACACACATGGGCACACACAGAGAATTAATTTAGAACAGCAAGGTGGTCTGTGAATAGGTTTTGGAGTCAGACAGAACAGAGTTCAAATTCTGCTCCTAACATTTTCTAAGTAGTTTATCTAAGGCAGATTACTTTTCTGACTTTGTTTTCTCCTATACAAACTAGGATAATAAAAACCAAAGTTTGTTGCAAGGGTTACATGAGATAGATAAAGCCCTCAGGATATAGTAAGGGGCAAAGAAGTGGTGGTTGTTGGAAACATCAGAACTGGCTTCTTCACACTTCAAAGCTGAGATGTAGATGTTGGGATAATGGGTAATAAAGATGTCAGGGAAGGAATCTGGGGAAAGGCAAGCTCAGAGCCAGGTTTGGGGAAAGGGAAAGAAACTGACTCAGAAGAGAGGTGAAGCGGTAAGTGTTGGAGGTGGGAGTGAAGGCCCATAGGGACACGGTGAGAAGCAGGCTCTGAGGCAGCCTCTGGCTCTTGCTGTGCTCGCTGCTGAAAAGACCCAGGGGGCAGTCTTGCATTGCCTCCAGATCTTATGCAATTACTTACTTAAAAAAAAAAAAAAAAAATCTTTCCACTGTAGTAGCCCTGGATATCATGCCCAGCAGCCTGTGAGGCCCTGGGGGGTGCCAGGCTGACTCAGAAGATAACCTGCCTTTAACAACCCTCCAACCAAGCCACCAGCTCATCCAGATCAGGCTCAAGGGGACAGAACTCTTTAGTGAGGTCAGTTAGTGGCAGATACCTCTAAGTTTCATAGGGAAAAGCAGTGCTTATCTTGCCTCTTATCTTTTAATTTTAATAAGCCAAAGGACATCTATCTATGTCCCAAAGTCCTTCTTACTTGGAGAAAAAAACAATATTTAAAGACTTGCTATTCCAAATGTAGTCCATAGATCAGCAGCATCGGTGTCCCCTGGGAGCTGACTTCAGGGTCCTACTCCAGACACACTGAATAAGAATGTATGGGGGCTGGGGAGAGCAGGGCTGAATGTATGGGGGCTGGGGAGAGCAAGATGTGGTGTTTTTAGCAAGCTCTCCATGTGATTTCTTACACACACAGAATTTAAGAAGCACTAATTCAAGCACAGGTTAGACACATCAGCCTCTCTTGAGCTCTCTTGTATCATCTGTAGCTACTTTTCACCATGTGATTAGGAGAAAGTCTATTTCTATTCAAGGGCACAGGAAGTTCACTCTCAAACCCAGTGGCCTAAACCTTCGTTCCAAAACATAGAAGATTTTAAAAAGAATTCCACTGTGGATCAGGGAAGAATAGTCATAATATAAATAGAGCTTTAGAAATGGAGCTATTTGGACTGATGTACTATCTCAGAATCCTCGAACTGAAAGCAAGAGAAATGGAATCTCACTATCTCAAACACAAGAAGAAGTTAGCAGAAGACACAGGAGTGTAGAATCAAAATCCAAAGAATTGGTCTAGAATGGCCAGGACTGAGGCAGGCCCCAGGTAGTGGGAATTCATGGACAGTCTGGATAGGGAGTTGCTGCAGGGATTAAGTGACCTCAGGGGCTTCCTAGAGCTGCCATCTGTCCATCCAAGATGCAAATTGCCAAGAGAGTCTCTGATTGGCCAAGGCATAGCCACACACCAAGCCCTGGCAAGTGGAAGGCAGGTCTCCTAAGCTGATGACTCCGAGAGTGCCATGGGTGCTGGATGGTTCCTCCAAGCTCAATCAGGCCCAGCTCCCAGACACGAGTGAAGCGGTCAGACAAAACCGTGGGTGCGCCCTGCCTCCCCAGCCTGGCTGGGCGTGACTGGATATCGACAGGAACAATGCAGATGGGCAAACCTTAGGACAGATAAAAGAAAACAAGAATGTTCTCCCAGGGAGGCTGGGGGAGTTCAAATGCTAGGAAAACAGAGTGGAGGCAACAAGCATGAGTAGGTGTCACTGTGAGGGCCAAAGACAATGACCGAAGTAATGACCTTCAAGAAGGCCAGCCCCTGGGAACTGACAGAGGCAGATGAGCTGTGCGCTCCTAGAAGAGAGGGAGGGAGGCACAAGTTCCAAGAGGCGTCTGGGGGTGACACCCACAGAAAATGCCTGCGTTCCTGATGGAGCCCCCACGGGGACAGCAGGCCTCTCCAACTCACGTCCATAGTCTGAGAGGACATCACTCTCTGAACGAGGGTGTGTGGTCCTGGAGTGGGTGACCAGGGGACATGGAAGGAGGCCTGTCAGCCACATTTGGGCTCCAGGTGAGTACAGGAAGACAGCAAGGAAGCAAAAATGGCATCCTTACTTACCAGAATGTTCTAGAGACCACACCCCGCACTGCCAGTGTGAGGGCTTACAGACCTTGATACTTTTAAAGAGAAATGTTGAATATATCAACTTCTATCTAGATAGAAGCTGACTGCAGCTATTGAAACCCAACTACTACGTAAGAAGTGGAAAACCTGCTAGCATTCAATGAGCATCTACTATGTGACAAGCATACTACTAAAGACTTAGTTATCTCTTTTAATCCCCAAAATAACCTTAAGACCTCTGTTTTACAAGCAAGATTTTAGGTGACTTGTATATGGTTATGCAGATAATGCATGCAAAGCCTACACTAAATATTAAATCAGCAAAGTCTTTACTATTATTCAATTTACTAACAAATTGAATCATACAAGTTTCTACAAGACACCACCAGAGGGGCGCCTGGGTGGCTCAGTCATTAAGCATCTGCCTTCAGCTCAGGTCATGCTTCTGGAGTCCTGGGATCGAGCCCCACATAGGGCTCCCTGCTTGGTGAGAAGCCTGCTTCTCCCTTTCCCACTCCCCCTGCTTATGTCTCTGTCAAATAAATAAATAAAATCTAAAAAATAAAAATAAAAAGGCACCACCAGAAATAAAGCTTTTATAACACTGAATGCATATATATTATTGTACAAGTAGATGAGGAAGAACTTCTATCTTTCTGTGGTATTTAATTTTTATACTTAGTAGGTACTTAAAGTACATGGTGGGCATTTTATGTACGATTGTTTGATGCCTAAGCATTCATAGAGATATGTATGGTTAGAGACATGAACTACATACGATTACTTTATATTCTTACTTCTTTTTAGCTGGCTAAATTTAAAGAGAACCCATCAAAAATTATACACCTCAAATACACTTGGCCAACAGTGGCATCAAACACCATGAAAATCTGAAACTTCTGTAAGAAGAATCTTGAACTGTTTCAATTCCAAATAAGTCAGGGCCCCTGGCTTCATGTTTATTATATACCTGCTCCCACGAAGCAAAGTGAGGACTGTCTGTGAGAACCAACCAACTTGATACGTCCCAGGCTGATTTAAATAATGAGACCACGGCTCTGCCGTTCACCCACTGTGACTATTTATTTCCTGAGGCCACCACACCCTCTCACAGAGCCAATGGGGGCCAGCACTTGAGGTTCTGAAGTCCTTCCAGGGGGTGTGGAGGGCAGGGTGTACAACAAAGAGCAGCAACACACCCAAGGCTTTGGGAAGTCCTTTTGCGGTGGGTGTGGTGGGATATTAATAACCGTTTTCCTGTAGCTGGGTTTTCATTTGGCAGAGAATCGTGGTAGTCAGTCTGTCTGAAATCTTCAAGAGCACTAGGATCTTGGGGCGCCTGGTGGCTCAGTCGTTAAGCGTCTGCCTTCGTTTGGCTCAGGTCATGATCCTGGAGTCCCGGGATCAAGCCCTGCCTCGGGCTCCCTGCTCGGTGGGAAGCCTGCTTCTCCCTCTCTCACTCCCCCTGCTTGTCTTCCCTCTCTAGCTGTGTTTCTCTCTGTCAAATAAATAAATACAATCTTAAAGAAAAGAAAAGAAAAGAAAAGAAAAGAAAAGAAAAGAAAAGAAAAGAAAAGAAAAGAAAAGAAAAGAAAAGAAGAGAAAAGAGAACACTGGGATTCACAACCCAGAGACCTACAGCCTCAGGTCTAGGCACAGGCACTCTCCAGCATGGGCTGCCCCACTTGGCTGGGCCAGGAAGGAGGTCCCAACAACAATCACACCGTTGGATGGCATCTTTCAGCGTTTTCGTCCACCCCAAAATGCTGACATTCCAATTTGATATTTGCAAGTTGATGAGTCCCCAGCCTGGGCCCCCGCCCGAGGGATCTCAACTCCTCGCCCCCTCCATCCACCCACACAGATTCTCTCCCTAGGGGTCCATCCGTGTGCCCCATGCAATGTAGGGAGCACAGCCTCTGCACGTGATTTCATCGTGGCGCTGATGCCAGTGCTTAGCACTGGGCTTTGTAGTCGGCTGGTGCCGAAGAAACACCTAGGAAAATGCTAAATGAAACAATTTCTGAGAATAGCTGTATAGGAGAATTTTGCATCCCTAATTTAGGGGCTCTTGCTGGCTTATGCCCTGAGGTGTAGATAATGCTTTTTAATGCCCACCCACAGATTAGAAGCGTGTAAGCCAAGAGTCTGGTACATAGTAAGTTCAATAAATATTCACTGAACGAATGAATAAATTCACTAAAGAACACACACAAGGAAAGGAAGGTTATAATATGCATTTCAACAGAGGAGAAGTCAATCGTGAGATTGTGGACAAACTCGATTTCACCCTGGAATCCACTCAAAATCCACAATTCCACAAACTGCACGAATAAATAAAAGACTTCTACATATCACTCCACTGTCATCGTACTATATTATCGGAAAATCAATTATCTTTACTTGACTTTTAAAATCATTGATTTTTCTTTTTTGAAGAAGAGGCCCCATTCTTTTCCGAACTTTGGACTAGAACTTAACTATAAACAAAGGTACTTTAATTCCGTCCTTATAGATTGAAAAGGTCAGACTACTTTCTAAGGTCTGATTTTTCTTTAGTGAGGAAGATGTGCAAATCAGGAATTAAAACGATAAAGTCGGACCTCCTCTTCTGGAAGCACGGCCTCTCTGATTTTTAATAGGCCTCTTTTCCATTTGGTTTGAAATAAAGTGGCCCCAATTATTTTAGAATCCTTTAAAGGAAAAGATATCCATAAATTAAGCTACAGACCTCTCCTGATTTCCTGGAGAAATTAAATTCTTACCTTAAATGACTTAAATCGCATTGTGCCCAAGCAGACAAAACTCCCTTCTGCAAGGTTACAAAAGGTGGGCACAGCAGCATGGAATTTTGGAGCTAAAAAGATAAATAGAAATAGATATAAACACACACCCCACTAGCAAAATTCAATAGTAAGATCAAAGCTAAACTTTCTCCTTCACAGAGCTCCTGTTAAGATTTTTTTCCTCCCTCTTCTACACCATAATCTGAGTCTCGGATACTTTCGTTCCTATTCAACCTCAAGATCAAACAACTCACACACATCTGCTGGGGTAGGGTTTTTTTTTTTTTTTTTTTTTTTTTAAGGCATTCAATAATTGATGGGGGTGAGCGGGGAGAGAGGAGTTTGAACATCGACATAAAGGCAACAACAAAATACCCCATCACACTCCTCCTGCCCATGGAAATGAGGGGCCCGGTGGGAGATGAGTGCACGTGAGGATATAAATGTCTGCAAGGTAACCCCAACATGCCCCCAGCGTGTTCCAAAGAGAGAATTGTCTCAAAATAAGCGCCCTATCATTTAAAATTATCTTTCCTTTTTAAATAGAAAGTAGCGATTTATTTCATCTCTTTCCAAATGGAGTCCCGCCCCTGGCCTGTTGTGAGAGCGGTGAGGTCAGGGGTCTGGCCCGGGGAAGTCTGCAGGCTCACACAGGAGCTAGGCGTGTACCTATGTGCAAACGAGTAGAATAGGACCATAGTCAACAGGATCTTTTGTGAAGGGGAAGGGCAAGAAATGCTGGATTATGACTAGGGAGTGGAGAAGGCTTCTTGGAGGAAGTGGCATTCAAAATAGGGCTTTGGAGGATACAGAGGGTTTTGCTGGAGGAGCTGACGGAACATGACCCTGGCACAGGGACTGGTAGGATCCAAGGGGTCCTGATAAACTACAGGCATGTTCAGGGTCCAGGGTAACTGAGGTGCAGGCGCTGGTACTCGGGAAGGCCGTGGAGGCCAGCAAAAATTCTGGAGGTGGGATGGAGTGTCAAGGACACCACATAAGACAATTTATTTTTATTTACCTTTATTTTTCATCTGTCCTCAAGTCCTTGTTACTCTCTGTCCCCACCCATCCCGAAGATTATCCATCTGTCCTTTGGATAATGAGATTCGGCAGCATGCTAAGGTCCTCTGTTAGAAAGTATGCGGCTTCAGAAGAGCAGTGTCCAAGGATGAGACATCGAAACAACGTGTCCTGTACCCAGCCAAAGCACATCCCAAGAGGCGAGACTTCATAGGCTGCTCTCCTGCTGCCTTCTCTGGGACACAGTCTCTCCTGCCAAAGCCATGAGCCTCTGCTCTTTGAGGGGTACCTTCCTGGCTTCTGTGTCCCTTTTACAGTCCACAGTATTTGTCAGGCTAAGTAATGTCAGCTGCTGAAACAACCCCCAAATCTCAGGGGCTTAACATGAGAAAAGTTGATTTCCTGCTCAGGCAAAAGTCCCACGCAGGTCAGGAGCTCTCCCGAGGTGCCCTGCATCAGCCTTAGGGACTCGGGCTCCTTCTGTCTGCCACTCAGCTGCGGGGAGAACTCTGCAAACCGCTTCCCTTCTATGGGCTTCGGATTCATTTACAAGGTGGTGCTAATAGTTCTTGCCCACCTACCTGACACGACCATGGTGACTGTCCAATGCTTAGTAAACAATCACTGTAATTATGAAGTAATTCACATATATTAAATTCTTCCCATGCAAAGACACTGGGCTGCGTGTTAAAAGCATTGTTTCATTTAATGCTGCTAACGGCATGCCCACAAAAGTCCTCCCACTATTATTAGAACATTAAATGGGTTCATCTTTGCATTCATGCAACATCATCATAAAAGAATATTCTTTGAACATATCAAGCATCCTTCCGCCGAAGTGCCCTGCACTTGTCAATCTTTTTACAAGGAGGGACTGCTCTAGCCCAGGTATGAGCATGGTGGCTTATGTTCTCCATCCACTCAAGTCTCCCACTCCAGCCCACTCGAACCAAAGTATCTCCGCTATCCCATCATCCTTCTTTATCCTCTCCCCCACGTTTGATTATTCTTTATAGCATTTTAACCCTCTGACATCTAGGGAATTTGCATGAGTATTTACTTCCAGCATCCCCCAACTAAACTATAAGCCCCATGAAAGCAGAGACTTTGCTTGAAACCTCCCCAGCAGTATCTCCAGTGCCTAAAATAGGGCTTAGCACACAGTAGGTTCTCAGTAAATAGTTTTTGAGTCCATATGATCCATTCCTTATTTTGTGCTGCAAATTACCATGAGAAAATATTCCTTCGTTATTTGACTTTTCTTCTTCTGCAAAGGAGCTGTATCAAAATACAACCACCGTATTTTGAGAGCTCAGAGTTCTAAAACATTGACTCCCTTCAGGCTTAAGGGGAAAGAAATCTACCAGCTGCGACCCGTCAGTTCCCTCCTGGTGAAACATTAGAGGGAGAGCACGCTCTCTTCCAGCCAAGTCCCGGGCATCTGCGTCGCCCTGCAAGCCTTAATCAAGTTATCATATCTAGCCCCCTGTCTCCTGGATCCCGTCACTTCTGAATGAGAAAAAATTTGCAGACAAATTTCTAGCAGCAGGAAATTGGTGCTGTCCTGCGAGGCTGGATGAAAGGCACCTGCAGCATCAGCGGAAGCCTTCCCGCTCCTGCTGGGAGGCGGCTCCAAGCCTCTGGCTTCCGGGCTGGGGGGCTCTCTGCTCATTCACTTGCAACCTACCTGCCCGTTGGAAACACTGCTCTGGTTCAGGTACTGCCCTGGGCCGGGACCAGACGGGACACAAGCTCACATCCAGGCCAGTGAGGTCTCCTTAATGCACTTTCCTGAGTTGTTTTGGTCAAAGGAGAGCGTTTTGCCCAGAAATCAAGAAGCCTACCACCACCAGCAAAACCTGTCCTCCTCATTGTTCCCAGGCTAAGGGGCATTTGATTAAGTACCAGGAAAGTTCACTTTAACTTACAAAAAGACAAAACAAAACAAAACAAAATAAAACAAAAATATTCAGCTCTTCCAAGAAGGAAGGGCTGTGCTGGCTTCTGGACTTTATTTGTGTCCAACCGTTTCCACTTTTTAGTGAAAACTGCGAGAAAGAAACAAAAACACTTTGCCCCTTCATCAGAGAGATTTTTTTTTCTCCTAGGAGAGAGAGTTTTGATGGAGAATAGGAGCCAGGAGGATAAAGATATTGGCAGAGCTTAATGCCATAAATCTGATTAATTTACCTTGTGACACTCTCAACAAAAAAGTTAAGGGTCAGAGTCTTGCCTGCAAAGTGACCTTTCACCTGCAGCCAAGGCAGTCACAATGGGGGCCTGAGTCGCCTTTCAGAGCTACCTGCTGCTTCCTACAATGAGATTGGACACAGTTTTCAACATGATGGAGGACACCTCTCGGGCAAGCGGCCTCTGTTCTTTCTGCCTGTGGAGTGGCAAGCGTCCAGGTCACCTTCACCTTCCAGCGTTCAAATAGGACCAGACATGGGTTTGTGTCTCTGGGACAGAGAGGAAGGAAACCGAAATAGAGAGCTTTCTCGATGACTCATTGCGTGAACATATATTTAATAACTTACAGAATATACATCAGATGAATATGTCTTGGTCCTTGCCCTCAGAGAACACGGAGGACTGTGTCACTCATGCAAATGGGATACAATCCAAGCCTCCTAGATGGGAGGGTCTCAATGCACATTCATGGGACGGATGCTGGAGTGATCTCGGAGAGCGCGTTGTGCAGAGGGCAGATGACCCTGTAAGAGCCAGAGTCTGGAATCCACAGACGGAGGAAACTCAGAGAACGGTCTTCACATCCGTGTCTTAAATTACGCCAGTACACATAAGGAGTGGAAAGTCAGCTGGTCCTCCCTGTTCTCACACTTAGGTGAAAACCATCTGAGGTCCAGATCTCACGAGGCACCCCCAACCTCCAGCAGGCCCAGGGAGGCAGCTCTTTTTGGGAACTTGCGGCCCCGTGGAGCACGCTGGCAGAGACATCCCTGTTCCTGCAAGTTGCCACACTTGCAGCTCGCTAGTTTTGCGTTTCGTCTCGCTTTAGCAGGATGTATTAATAGAGGGCAACATCTGGCAGAATGGCATAACGAAATGGGAACCAGACGCTCCGTCAAGCGCCACTGAGAGCTGTTTATCCGTGGAATTAACCTTTTGTTCAACATTTGCTTTGTGGTGGGGTTGTGCTGTGTTTTTAAATTCGCATTTCTCCCAGTCTCTTCTAAAGACACCCAATTTGTGCTGATTCAGCACTTCTCTTGCCTGGCCGAAGGTGGTTTTGAACAGCTGAGAGCCATGGGGGCTGGAAACCCCTCAGGGGGCCATTGAATCTGGCCTCCTGTGGATTTACGAAGCCACAGATGGGCCCAGGTGGGCTCCCGTGAGAATCCCAGGCAGGCCCAACTCCACCTGCACGCTGAAATTGTGTCTAGACAGAAGGCTCAGCACACTCACCTTCTAAATTCACTTTGAAACAGTTGCAAGTGCAAAAGGGAGTTATGGCCGCAGAAGGTCTCCAGCATGCAGGCAAAATGCCAGGAAGCAGTCAGGAAGAAAGAAGGAAAGGAAGGAGGGCAGGAGAGAAGAAAAGAAGGGAAGGAAAGCAGGCAGGGAGGAAGGAAGGGAGGAAGGGAGGCAGGAGGGAGGAGGGAGGAGCACTCACCAGAGGGTGTGCACGCCCAGCTAGCATGGAGCCCCAGCCTCCTTCCTGAGGACCTGGTCTCCTGCTGACATTGGGGACAGAAGCCCTTTCTGGGGACACTGACCGTCCCGCAGGTTGTCCCCCATGGCTCAGCTCCAAGAAGGAACAACAAGTCCTCACCTGTCAGAGTAGATGTAGCCCCTAGGGATCACCTGGTAGCAGACACAGCCCAACAGGAATTCAAGTGGAAGCTCGAGGCAGAGAACTGGCTGGGAGGGAAGCAGAAGTAGGAGGGGACCGGGAGCCCGCTCCGGGAGACATTTCTTCTACTCTCGCCACCAGTACCCAGGCAACACGCATGCCTGGGTAGCCCCCATTTCCTGACCCTTCAGAAGACGAATGGAGGTTTCTACCATTACAGGAGGAGCCAAAGAACATGAGCATGGGACTGTGGGTCCTCTTCACCGCGGCACATATCCCCAGCTGGCGGACACACACTGCATGAGACTAAAACCACCTCAAGCCCCAGATTTAGGCAACCAGACTTCATCTGGGTGCCATATGTCTGGCATCTTAGAGACTTCATTTTGCATTGAAAATATAAACAACACAATAAGGGAAAAGCTAAATTCATTCAATGCTTACTCAATGAAGGGTTTATTTGTGATTTATTAATTTTTTTTTTTAAAAAAAAGGAAAGTAAAGAGAACAACAAAACAACAGATCACATATTCTCCAAGTAATTCACATGGCCTGATGCCAGTGTTGGGCCTATCTTAAATAGGGTAGCCTTGACATGTTGAAAGATATATTTCAGTAGAGAAATCAATGAAAGAACCTGATACAATTTGAACAGATGAATAATGTGAGCAAAAGAAGTTCCCTGGCTCTTAGAAAACATTGTTTGGGAAGATTATCCAGACTTGCAATTTAATACCAGATGTTGGCATCTGGAAAGACCCTGATCTGACATTTTGGCAGGAGAAATGAAGAAAACAGAAATGGCAGTTAAAAAAAAATTGGAAGAAAGGATCGCTGCAATAACACAAGGGAGCAGTCCGGAATGTCAGAAAGCATGAGTTTCTCACCCATACTACTCGAGTGATGTCAAGGGCAACCTGGGCCCAGGAAGGTTCTGGAAGAGTATCTGAGGGTGAAGAGAAGGAAGATTCTTTGGTGAGCCCCACGAGGCAGTCAGGGGTTGGGGGAAGCAGGCCAGAGAGCAAGGTCGGTGCCTATGATGTGGCCGCGGGGCCCAGAGGAAATGGCTGCCCAGACCTGCTGTGACAGCCCCGCGGTGGGGCCCAGCCTGACGGTGGCGCGCTGGCAGAGGACACGGGCGGCTGGCTGGCCCAGCCGTTAGCACCCTCGGGAGCAGGCAGCAGTTCTCCCAAGCTCTGGATTCCAGGACACACCACGGCAAGCTCGCTCTGGCAGAGTCCTGGGCTCCCGCACCCTCTTCTCAACCAGACAGAGTATTATTACTATACGGTGGCAAAAAAGTCCATTTCAAAAATTTTTTTGTGTGGTATAAGTTCCACGCAGTGAAATACTCAAATATTAAGCGTTTGATTAAGTCTGACAAATAGGCTCATGCCCCATACCCTGAGCAAGACGCAGAACATGTCTATCACCCCAGAAATCCCCCCCATGCCCCTTGCTAGCCTGCACCCCTCCATACACACAGAACAGAAGGCAACCACTGATCTCATTTCAGCCACCAAAGGTCCAAGTCGCAACTGTGTAACTGCACAGAAATGACACGGTAGGTGCCCTGTGTCCTCTTTTGTGTCTGACTTCCTTCACTCAGTAGGTACTTGAAATTCATGCATGTTATTGCCTGTCTCGCTAGGTCCTTCCTTTGTTTTCTTTCTGAATAATATTTCACTGTATGGATTTAGCACAAATTTCGTAATATATTGTCTAACCATCCACCTATTGTTGGATATCTGGGATGCACTCCATTTCAGCTATTATGAACTTCATCCTTCTAGAGTAGATATGGATCAGTGGGGTTGGGGAACCAGAGTGTACAGATGTTTGATTTTTTAAGAAACTGACGTCCAGAGTCCTAAGGTGGCTGTTTAGAAGTTCGTGTGGAAAGTGTGAATAGCACGGTGGTCTTGTGCCTCGGGGCGTGTGAATGAATGCCCTGCTGCGGTGTGCACGGGGACATGGGGAGGATGACCATGGGCACAATGGCCTGGGAGCACGGACATCTGAGTCGTGTTTCCGCTGAAGCATCTGGGTCTCCGTTTCCTCATCTGTTGAGGCTGTTAAACAGATGCCTCCAAGGGTTATTTCTAGCTCCATTGTGACGTCAGGAATCTTCTATTTCATCACGTTCTGGGAAGCAAAACAAAAATAGATTAGTAACTATTCTCTTTGAAAACCAATATCTGATTTGTAACCTCATAGAGAGACTAGATCTGTCATCTAACAATTTCGGGCCCTGGGTCCGTTCACAGTACTTTCAAATGTAAGAGCAGAAAATCCCATTCAAACTGGCTTAACCAATAATGAGGAGTTACTGGCTCATGCCCTTGAAAAGAGCCCATAGGGGAAGGAAATGACCAGGGTTTCCATGCCCCTTCTCTGCCGTTCTCTTGGCTTTGCTCTCCTTTCTCTGACGGCTTTACCCTTTCATTTAATAACAAGATGGCAGCAGTTCTGGATTTTACTGTTAAAACAGAAGAAAAACTATCCTTTTCAGTGAGCTCTCCTTTTCTAGAAATTCCTTGAAAATTTCCCCTCATATCTTGTTGGCCTGCCCTGGAGGACATGCGTTTTCCTGACCAAGGTCTGTGAGAAGGATGCTGCCATGAGATTATTGATGTAGGCCCTGATTTCTGGGCCAGTGATCCATTAGACTTCTCAGCCCTACTAACAAAGCTGGCATGAAGCCAGTTCCCCCTAAAGCATGAGACTGTGTGGAGATGGAATAGGCATGCCCAAAAAAGGCTGTGTGTGTGAATATTTAGCAGGCAACCATTACCCACACGGAGGGCTTCTAAACAGGTATAGGAAAGTATCCCCTGGCCCTTACCAGAGGCTAACAGAGTCTTATAGGACCACATGGAAGACTCAGAATCAGAGGCAACTTGGGAACTGTGGTAGATTAAATATGATCAGGAATATTTTGTGGCTTCTATCACATGGTGGAGTCTTTCCTCATCTCTTGAACCTGGACAGCAGAATAAGGCAGAAGCAATACTGTGTTCCATCCCTTGGCTTGCGGCTTCTCCTGTCCACTAGTGACACTCCCCATACCAAGTGCAGAAACCTGGGCTGGGTGACTGAATTCTAAGAAACCACAGAGAGATGAACTCCTGCAGACAGCCACATCGAGGCCCCAGATATGTGAGGGAGCCATCACAGGGCTTCCTGTTTCAGTCAAGCTGGAGAAAGACTGAATTTGTTGAGTGACTCAGTGCCCCTCTGTGCTCGATCAATGAAAAGAACCACGAGAAAGAATAAATCGTTGTTGTTTTAAGCCACTACTTTGGAATGGTTCGTTATATAGCAATAGGGACCTGTGTCTGGAAGGGCCTTTAAAACTTCCCATCTCTCCAGTGAGTGACTGTGCGCTGAGCCTGTTAGGTACACTCACTATTTGCTGAGGTATGAGGTATTCCTTCCTTTTTTGGAGAGCTGGAGGAGGATGTTTTTCTGCTGTGGAGGTAGACTCCTGATGTTTCCATCCCTCGGGCCTACCTCCTTGCTGCTCATTGGGGTGCTAGAGAGCAAATTCAACCCCTCAACTATATGGAAGCACTTCAGCCATCTGGTCACCCTCATCTAGCCACAAAAGAGCATCCTTCTCAGGCTCTGCAAGTCTAGCTGTCAGCTCTTTTCTGTTGCTGACAGAAGGGAGGACAGTGGGCCTAGAGGGCCAGGAGAAGCAGGAGGATGTCGCAATGACTAGATGACGCCATGAGCATGTCCTGAAACCCTGCAGCCATGGCTAGAACATTCCCCAGGCAGGGGCTGGCCAGTCCTGAGGAAAGACTAGCCAACCAGATTACTAGAAATGTGGGCTTCTGGAGAAGACAGTTTGCTGGGCTGCTGGAAGCCAAATGGGGCTTGAAGGAGAGGGTGGCTGGTCCATGGAGAGGCCACCTGCTTGACAATCTCCTTAAGCTGGCCCTGGGCTCTCTTGTCCACCCTGCAGCCTTGCTGTGGGAGTCCTGGGCCACCGGCAAGCAAGCCTCAAGTGTCCCAATGGAGAAACAGAAAGAGGCTATTGACCCTAGGCGCTCGGGCACTCGGTGATACATGAACCCACCCCAGCAGCCCTCAGTTGCCAGAGGACCAACCAACGTTTCTTTCTTCTCTTTATGCTGTGAAGCATACTTGAGCAATGAGTTCCCAGGAGGCCTCAATAAATATTTGTCATGAGAAATTTGCTGCCGTCAAACAGAAACTGCATGTTGACGCTCTTGGATGAGATTACTTCGAGCTACTCCTCAGCTGCCCCAGGTTCTCAGGGACGTCAGGCAACTAGCCTCCCAGCCCCGCTTCTGTGGGTCTCAGCAGCTGAGGGGGAGGTTTCTGGGAGGCCCCCCCCCTCCGCTCCCGCCTTGGACTGGCATGCTCTGTTGAGGACACAGTGTGTCATTGGTGGAGACAATGGAAAGTGTGCCCAGGACCCGACGGTGGACTCCCCTGCCGCCTCAGGCCCTGCTTCCTGGTAGTGAGGAGAGGCTCCTCCCAGAGCCCCAGGCCAGACCACAGGCGCGGAAGCCCAGAAGGCCCGCAAGTGTGGAGAAGACCAATGCCTTCCTCAGGACATGGGCTAGGGTGGGGAGGCTCCACAAGGAGGTTGGGGGAACGCAATGGCAGGACGAATAATGGTACCTGAGCTAACTGTGGGGGAGGAAGGAGACCAGCCACACAGGAGGAATATGGGCCCTACAGTTAACTGCCATCCACTTTCTTCCTTCAGCCATTCTCATAAGAATGCTATGCCTTAACTTTTCTTGGTTAGTCCATCATAGTGTCTGCCCACAAACTCTCCCTCTCCCCACACCCTTAGGGTCTGTGCTTTCCTGAGGTTTTTACATTTTTCCCCTCACAAATGATTTTCTATCTCCACACCCCTGGGTCTGGAAATGAGAAACTCAATTAACAAGCAATTACAGAATAAATGTTACCCCTTCCCTTCCTTTAGAAACTATATCAAAAAATCATTGGGAATCTTTCATGGAAATTACAGGAATGCACACAGTTAACATGTAATGAGCGTAACAAGGATGAGGCCAGATGAGTCTGGGAGCTCTCAGCTCTGAGTGTGCAAAGCACTTGTGAATGACTGGAGACCAAGAATACTGGGGCCATTGTTCCCACCTTTTGCTTTGACATATAGAGATGACTTTAATAGAGATGTGGAGGGGAGCACCTGGGTGGCTCTGTCGGTTAGGCAACCGACCTTCGACTTCACCTCAAGTCATGATCTCAGGGTCAAACGATCAAGCTGGCTTGGACCCACCCCCCCCCACACCCCCACTCCCAGCCCCCCACTTCCTCCCTCTTGTTGAACTCAGTGCTCAGCACAGAGTCTGGTCGAGATTCTCTCTCCCTCCCTCTCTGCCCCTCCCCCCAATAAATAAATAAATATATTAATAAATATATTAATAGATATACAGTGAGCAGAGAGACAGCTTTTCACCTAGGATGAAACTATTATTTTGTAAACCATAGTATAGTGGGGGAAAGAAAGGGGCTTCATTTATGGCATTAGAATGCTGCATTAGCAAATCTAAATACAGTTTTTGATAGCAATGAAGAAAAACAATCTCCTCTAGGGAACCAAAAAATCTCTCTGATGAAGAAACTGAGGCCTAGAGTTCCTAAGCGATTTATCCAAAATCAAAGGCATCTGTTGTTTCTGCTTTTCAGACCACAGAATCGCCAGGCTTCCAATCAGAACGCATTAAAGCCCAATTCTGCTTGTCTGAGGCAAAGAAAAGGCTGAGCACAAGCCAGGTGCCGGGAAGTCAGAGTGTGGTCACTGCACGGAACTGCACGTCAGCCCCACCAAACGTTGCAGCGCGATAAGGGTTAAATCAGACAAGTCCCGGGGAGCTCAGATCTGTGCGTGCAGAGGTCCATGTGAACCTCCAGGGAGAAAGGGCCTCGGGAAGGTTCCTGTGCTTATCTTGATGGCAGGGGTATTCAGTGCCCTTTGTGTAACCCCAAGAGCTGGGAGTTTGTCGACAAAGTTTGCAAAGGCTGTCTCCGGGCTGGGCTGTGGCCGTTGCAAGTGCCTTTGCTAAGATTAGGCTGTTTGATAAACAGATAAACTTGGAGCTGGAAGGGCCTTTAGAATTTGCCCAACTTGGCCCTCTACACTTTTATTCTTAAACAGAAGAGGAAGGCAGGGATCCCCCAAGGACCACAATGACAGGATGAAAAGGCAAAGCCCAGGCCACTGCCTAGCACAGCACACCTCCCCCCACTCTCCCCCACCCCCGCCGCCCCCGGGAAGGCCTGCCTCTGGAAAGGCCACCAGAGCTCTCCTTCCATCCACGCCTTCTCCCTTCACCCTCTCACACCCGTGCCCTGCCCTCCCAGTCGAGCCAGCAACATCCTGGGCAGGTGAAGACATTCTCAGTTCACACTTGCTTAGGAAAAAAAAAGTTTCTTGAGCAGCACCCCTGGAAGAACCACTCGGAACCCTGGCTGAAGACCCGTCTCCCGGGCCCCATCCCAGAGTAGGGGCTGGGAGGCCCTCGCTTCCGTAAGCACCTCCAGCGACTCTTAGACAGGGCAAGTCTGGGGAGCCCTCCCCCAACAGACTGAGTAGAGGTGTTTCCGCTGGGTCTCCTCACCCTGGGCACTCAGGGCTCTTCCTTGTGAGGCCTCAAGAAGCCTCTGCGGCCTGCTTTTCCTGCGTGTTAGCCACCCTGAACTTTATGGCATTTCATAAAATGGCGTGCAACATTCAGCCACGGAGACTCTGAGGGACGGGAAGTTGGTGGCTCATCTGAGGGCACAGAGCCCAAAGCCCTCCTTCCAGGTCACCTCAGGACGCTCTCTCCAGGAACACCACCTTTGTTTTTCTCACATGTATCTTTGCCGACACCATTTCCTCTGCAAAACCGACCTTCCCCCGGGCTGCCATCTCCATCCATAATGTCTGTTCATCTATCCCCACCAGCACCACCTTCCTCGGCCCCTTCCCAGGTACCTCTGACTTTGTGTCTTGTACCGGAGATGATCCTGGGCCCCTTCTGCACGGGCCCCTCCCTTAGGCCCTGCCTGGAAGATGACAGGGGATTCCTATTTGGTCTTCAGGGGTGCTGCAGACAGCAAGAGGGGTGAGAGTTATAAATAACTATCAGGTTATGTCACACCAACGTTCATATGCTCCAGTGGCTCCCCATCGCCCTGAGGGTCCCCTTCCCAGAGCCTCTGCTCTGTGTCTGTGTCTGACCTCACCCCTACTTCTCTCCTCCTTCCTCACCCTTCCCCAGCTGGCCTTCCATGGCTCCTCCAAGTTGCCCTGCACACTCCTGCCTTGGGAGTGGCTGCTCTCTCTTCACAGAAAGCCCCAGGGAGCCACACGACTCGCGTCCTTACTGCCTCTGAATTCTTGCGTGGATGTCACTTCATCACAGAAGCCCTCCTTAACTCTCCGACATAGGCCAACACAAGCGGAAAGGCCTAGGTTCAAAGAGGGCACTTTCCCCAGGTCACACATGAGCCAGAGGCAGTCCAACCTGGAACCTGGATCTGCCCACAGCTCATCAGTCTCTTTGTCACTGATTTCTGTAGCCAGGAGGTCCCAGCACCCATTCTTCTTAATGTATGCATTTATCCAATTTCGGCCACTCACGGTGCTGGGATCACAGGCAGAGTCTCATGTCAAAGCCTTAATCTCCTTAAACATAGCGGGCAGGCAGCAGAGGGAAACAAGCAGCATGGATATAGTTGGGCTCCCAGGTCCCTCTGAATTAAAGAATCAATCTCTGAAGAAGAGTGAAACTGCCAGACACCCAGCCCTGGGAGAGATCCACGCTATGTAGGGGCTAAAGCAAATAGAATTTTGAGAGCCTTCTATGAGAAAAAGAATACTAAAGATTACCAATAAAAAATTAGGTTAAGGGGCGCCTGGGTGGCTCAGTTGGTTGAGCGACTGCCTTCGGCTCAGGTCATGATCCTGGAGACCCAGGATCGAGCCCCACATGGGGCTCCCTGCTCGGCGGGAAGCCTGCTTCTCCCTCTCTCGCTCCCCCTGCTTGTGTTCCCTCTCTCGCTGTGTTTCTCTCTGTCAAATAAATAAATAAAATCTTTAAAAAAAAATTAGGTAAAACATTTAGAAAGCTGGTGAATGCCATAAACACTCAAAATCCTAAAGATGACATTTTAGTAACTAACTGCTTATAATATAATTATATATATCTGTATTTTTTAACCTACGTTTTTCACTACTTTTTGATTGCATCTTAATGATTATGTTCAATAGACTAAATAGAAAGAGAATTCACTCTTTCCTCTAGCATGCTTGACTGGAGTTTGTTTATTATTATTGAATGTTCTGCCCACAAAACTCATGATTCCTCCCTGGATATACTTGCTTTCTAGCATCCCTATAGAACCACATCAATAGACACAGAATTGTGAAGAATTCTATCTCACACAAGTCTCATTTTAAAAAGAAAAAAGATATGGTGCTTTTATAATGATAAGTAATGCTTTTATTTAGTATTTTCCTGACAGGAGAGAATTTTCTTTTACTGGACATCATTGAAATGGAATGTTCTATTTCCCATTGTATATACGTGATGATTAGACACACTTTCCGCAGGCTGGCTGTTAGGCCCATACCTGGCAAACCTCGCTTCTCCTCCATTCTCCCTCAGACCTCCAGTGTTTACTTTATTGATTGGACCTTTGGTCTGCAGCTCTGTGTCCTGACAGCAGGTGAGTTGGCATAGTAGTGAAAGCATTCCTGGACGTCGCCTTTATATCAGGAAGGCTAGAAATAAATTCACTGTATACAGGAAGGATAGCACATCACAGAAACACCCCATGAAGCCCAGACGGAGGCCACCCCAGCTCAAACTCTTAGCTAGAGCGTGCAATTGCCCCAGACTGACTTTGATACTATTCGACAGCCCTGTAGGTGAGATGGGAGAGGAGTCAAAACGGAAACGGTGTTCCTAACCGATTGTGGCTAGAATATCTGATTTTTTCTCAAGCTTCACAAAGACGAATGGCGATGAGAACACCATGGAAGGGCCTGTGCCCAGGGGAAGCTTAAAATTCATTAGCCTCCTTTGACTTCATCTCTGCCCTTGAAGCAAAGGACTTCCCACTCCACCTATCCGTGTGCGAGGAATCTAGCCAATTTAGCCAGTGACTTAAATCCAGGGAGAAGGAACTTCCTTGGCCCCACAATGGTATCCTTTTTTTTTTAAAGATTTTATTTATTTATTTGACAGAGAGAGAAATCATAATAGGCAGAGAGGCAGGCAGAGAGAGAGGAGGAAACATGCTCCCTGCTGAGCAGAGAGCCCGATGTGGGGCCTCGAGATCATGACCCTGAGATCATGACCTGAGCCGGAGGACCCTAGACCCTGGAGAATCCCAGGACCCTGAGATCATGACCTGAGCTGAAGGCAGAGGCTTAACCCTCTGAGCCACCCAGGCGCCCCCAAAATAGTATCTTTCCCCCGCTTCTTAACTTCAATAAACTCCAGGCAAGAAGTCAGGTATAGAACAAAACCTTGATGAGCTCAAATAGGAACGCAGAGTCCTGTTTAGAATGTTTAGGCCTTGTATTCCATTCACAAGGATCTTTCTTTATGGTTTGAGGCCATGATTCAAATAGGACCAAAGTCTGGCAAATGGAATATAATCACCGACTTATAAAGAAAAACACAAACATCGAATTGTCACTTTGGCTATGTTTTCTGCTTACCCGGAATGCCACCTGGTGCTTTGTCTAATTGGGATACAAATTAATAGCAGTATCTGCACTGGACTGGTGGCAACAACTTCTAGAAAAGGCAAATTTTTCAAGTAATTAAATATCACTGGCTACCTCCCTAATAGATCTCTTTTTATCTTTTCAAAGGGATTACAGAGTGAAATAGCTTTAAAGATGAAAGAGTGTGATTTTTCCATTTATGGAATGGTCTGCTGTTTCTTTGGCCAAGAGATCGTTGATACCCATCTGAAGATAAATAGTTAATAAAGGTGTTTGGATTGCAACATCTGTTGCCATTCTTGGGAGCAGGGACTTAATTGCAGACTAGAGCATCAAATCTTCAGAGGGTTTGTGAGACAGAGATTGATTGGGGTCACCAGGTTACCCAGAAGTAAAATCCCAATCCTTATCTTTAAAATGCAGTGTCCAATTGATTCTCTCTGGATCATTACACACAGCACATGGAGGTAAAGCTAGGAGAGAAGTGGTCAAACATTTTCCATTTCAAAATACTTTCAGAAGAAACCGAAATATTGTCTTGATTGTGGTGAAGAATCCCAAAGTGAAGCCCCAGTCTCCTCTTCCATCTGGGAGACAGAGGCATCAATGGGACATTAAGGAAAGCACACCGGTATCGTTGAAGCAGAGCCACTGCCCCGAGGGCCCTGCCGGCGTTCTGTCTTAGAGATCGGGCCACAGAGCCCAACTCTGTGCAGCCTGGAGTAGCAGGCTAAAACCTCAGCCTGTAATTCACCAGCTCCCCCTGCCATTAGCAATCTATAAAGCCAAGAGAATAAATGAGATGCTTCTAGGATGGAGGATGTGGTCAGCATGGGTAGTGAGAGGCGGCTCTTCTGCTGACTCAGGAGAAATGAGCTTGACTCAGACCGCACCACTAAATAACCATGCAAGTTTGAAGAGGTCACCTTCCTTTCCGGACGCCGAGGCTCCATCTTTAAAATGATGGAGTGGACCGAGTAACGGCCAACACTTTTCTCGGAATTTGAACCTGAAAGTCTGTTATGTTTCATTTAATTGGTAACTATATTCTGGGTCTTAGCTGAATATCTGTTGCAGAACGGTGGCCCCTGAATCTCAGGACCCAGCTCCTCCGAGGCGGAGGCTGTCGGCAGATACCTAAGCCCTGGTCAGACGTACCGTGGGCCAAAGAACCAAGGGACCCTGTTCTCCAGCACTGAGTCTACACTGATGATCAGTAGTTTCTTTTTTCTTTTTTTTTTTTTTTAATATTTTATTTATTTGACAGAGGGAACACAAGCAGGGGGAGTGAGAGAGGGAGAAGCAGGCTTCCCGCCGAGCAGGGAGCCCAATGTGGGGCTCAATCCCAGGTCTCCAGGATGATGACCTGAGCCGAAGGCAGTCGCTCAACCAACTGAGCCACCCAGGCGCCCCAGATCAGTAGTTTCTAAAGGAAACCAGTAAACATATCCTTAAAATTTCATTTCCAGATCACAGAAAATCCTAGAGAAACAATGCATCGACCAAAGACAAAATACTCCTTCATCCATGAGAGCTTCAGGAACTGCACTTGCAGCTTCCTGGCAAACTTAGATCTCACTAGATCATCCTTTTTGACAGACATGTGAACAAAGTCAAATGTGAAAGCTGACTCCTAGGTCCCAGAACACCAGGGAAGACAATTAGAAGAAACTGTTCAATTCTAGTAGTTGAAGAAGCCAACAGTGTCCATGGGAAGGTTCTCTCAGAAAGAAAGGTAGGTGGGCGGGTGGGTGCCTGGGTGGCTCAGAGGGTTAAGCCTCTGCCTTCGGCTCAGGTCATGATCTCAGGGTCCTGGGATCGAGGCCCACATCGGGCTCTCTGCTCTGGGGAGAGCCTGCTTCCTCTTCTCTCTCTGCCTACTTGTGATCTCTCTCTCTTTGTCAAATAAATAAATTAAATTAAATTAAAAATTTTTTTAAAAACGAAAGGTGGGAGAAAATACTGGGGTAACTTCAGTGCTGTATTTTATATGCTCAGAAAAGAACAGACACTCAAGGTGTGTGGGCAGGTCTATTGTCTGCCTTCTCTTTGTGCCACATAAAAGGTTAGCACTTACTAGTTGGGTTCCAAAGGCCAAAAAATATCATAAAGTTATTCCCTGAAGAGTTCTGCCAGCCTCAAGGTTAATTACCCTTTCTTATTGGAACTAAACTGGGCACCTTGGTGACTCAGTTGTTTGAGCGACTGCCTTTGGCTCAGGTCATGATCCTGGAGTTCCTGGATCAAGTCCCGCATCAGGCTCCCTGCTCAGCACGGGGTCTGTTTCTCCCTCTGACCTTCCCCCTCTCATGCTCACTCTCTCTCATTCTCTCTCTCTCTCAAATAAATTAATAAAAAATCTTTTAAAAAAATGGTGAGGCTTTAAAAAAAAAGAACTAAACTATTTTAAATTCATTTCTATTTCACAATGGTCAAGGCAGGAGTTTAGTATCCTGTCATAAGTATCACAAGATGCAGTATTTTATGTAAAAATAGTAAAAAAAAAAAGTTAAGTGGTTCTGTCACATAGGGTACTGAACGTATTGTGATACAGTTTTAAGTATTAAATTATTATTTTTTTAATTTGGAAAATATCCATTTGGAATTGTTACAAAATTCTTTAATCCAATGCTTCTCCAGACTTAGCAAACCATTTGGGAAGAGAAAAAAAATGAAATGTATTCATAGTACAGTTCTTTGCTGCTTTACACACACACACATAAACAGGCACACACACAGACACACACACACACACACACACACATGCACACACACCCATTCAGATTCTTCCATAACGATTCAAATTTCTCTGGTCTCTTCTGATTACCTCGTGAGTTTGTTGCCTTTTTTTTTTTTTAAGATTTTATTTATTTATTTGACAGAGAGAAACACAGCGAGAGAGGGAACACAAGCAGGGGGAGTGAGAGAGGGAGAAGCAGGCGTCCCACCGAGCAGGGAGCCCGATGTGGAACTCGAACCCTGGTCTCCGGGATCATGACCTGAGCCGAAGGCAGTCGCTTAACCAACTGAGCCACCCGGGCACCCTGAGTTTATTGTCTTAATTAGCTTCTGCACATTCTCAGAGGTTTAGGAGAGCTAAAGATTGCTTGTTTCCATTTAAAGGCTAGGATGCTTTCTGCATTGTGTAATATATTAATGCTGAATTCCACTGAACCCAAGAAAGAGGAGACTCACACCAATGAGGTGGCTTGACTTGGGCTCCCTTTTCCTTTCTTCCCAACCAGGGTGCTTCAGGCTGGCCCAGAACGGGGTTCAGCATATTGTGCCAAGCAGCCAGAGAATGGACTCCTTAGTGCTTGGGCTAATCCTCCTCTTTACTAAATAAGCAAGTCAAGCCTTGAGGGTAGGAGTGGGAGGAAAATTATATAATTTGAGTTAATTGGTTTGGGGCTATCCAAAGCCCCAGCTGTCTTGAAGGGAATTGTTTGGTCTTCAAGACCCAATTAAAGACATTCAGCAGATGTAAAATAGATTTTATTCTTTTTTTCAAGTCTTTGTCAAGAGACCCAGACTCCATTCCATACCAAAAAAAAAAACCCAAAAAAACAAAAAACACCCCTTTAATCACAGCCTCCCCAAATGTCTGGAAGGGGAGGTATGGAAACATGTCTGGAAGCAGGTATATCTAAAGGCATGCTAATTAACTAGTTTATTATACAAGTTCAAGAATATCATCTCTAGTGATAAGATAGGAACTCCTTCCGACAACCCCTCAGGTACTATTAAATGTGTGTTAGTTCATCAAATTGTTTGAATGCACTGGCCCAGCCTTTATCTTTTTTCCCTAAATAGGGATTGGTTGGACATATTTGGGAGGCTCCTGTATGGCCTTCCTGGATCTGAGACACAGCCACCCGTGACTTCCATTTGACTGATGGATGTGGAAGGCGTGGCCACGGCAACATTAACTTGCAGTCAACAGTCCTGGGAGTTTCCAGGTTTTCAGACACAACAAGGATTGTCATGTGGTAAAGCGATCAGAGGGGTGCTGGCTTTTTATTTCATCAGCTTCAGCGAATAATGCCAAATGGGGTTCTGTGGATAGCAACAAAAATCACTCCTTTTGTAAGGTCCATGTCACCCAGAAAGAGATGAGAAGCAAGAATTATAAAGTATAGAGGAAGTTTACAGAATCCCTGCTTGATCCAGTTGTTGTCCGATTCATGTATGTCCTGAGAGAGTGCCAAGTATATAGCACTGGAAAGGAAACCGAAGGAAGACCGAGCCCTTGTCCTCCAAGAACTTTGAATCATCCAGGGGTGGAAGCAGATGAGGGAGTTATGGAAACACGTGGAAAAGCTGAGGAAAACAAAGATGGGGTGCTCATGCACGTGCTAGGGAATAAGAGGCAGAAGGGATCTCATCTAGCCAGAGATTTTATAAACAAAGTGATGTTCATGATGGGTCTTTAAAACTCTAAGTGATTCCAGCTGACAGAGGAATCACAGTGTTCACGACTCCTTGAACATCATTTTTCTGGGGAGGTTGTCCCAAAAGGAAGGAAGAAAGAGATGAAGAAAGAAAGGTCTGAGAAGAAAGTCTGGAAAACATTCAGCAATGTCATTGAAATGCAACCAAGAGCACTCTTGGGGAACAATTGGAACTTGAGTTTGAAGGCCTAGGTCAGGTGTAGAGCCGAGGCCTTGACTGTCCAGGGGAGAAATCTGTATTTAATTTCAAAAGCAGTGGGGAGCCATCTAGGGATCTGAGCTGAGAAATGGTGGGATCGGGACAGCTTTCACACAGGAGGTCCTGAGATCAGTGGGTTGTGTGGGAAGAGGCGATGAGGGCCTGAGTATCGATGAAATCCCAGCCCCAAAGAACAAACCCAAGGTGTGGACAGCATGAGCCCAACATGGGTACAAGTAATCTATCCAGGAGGAAACCAAGGCATGCTGTCTTCTGCAGCCACCCAAAGAACTGATTCTAACATAAGATGCTTTCTTGAGAAGGGGCTTTTATTCCTTTGAGTACCTACTGAATGCTGGCCACTGCCCTGGCATTGGGGATATATCCGGAATGAAACAGACACAGACCTCTACCCCCTGAAAGAAGTAATTAACTCTCCCAGGCCTTCAGAGTCCCCTTCATAAAGAGCAGAGATGATGGGTAGATTCTAAATAAGGGCTTCCACAAATACAACCCTGCTTCTAGGAGCCTGTGGCTTCTAAGTGTTCACATCAATTAGGAGGTGCCAACACTACAGGTCTCTGTGAAATTGGGACCCTAAGGAGGCAAGTTTTACACACACACACACCCCCCCCAGCAGAGTCAGGACACAAAGGACGATGTAAGGGTGGAGAGGCATGCCTCAAAAGCCAGGGGATGTCCTAGGCCGGAAGCAGGCGTCCTAATCCGAACTAGAAGCAAGTGAAATCAAGGGCCTGAACTTACTCAAAGACATAGAAGGAACTCAGCAAAAAGCAGCACAGGAAGGGAAGGAAAGAGTGTCGCCATGGGGCAGTGTTCATAGCACAGGAGAAGGGCTCTGGCTGCAGACAGCTCACCCAAAGCCCACGTGGCTGTCTCCGGGAAGCGGCTGTCGCAGGCCACCCTCAGACATAAGCAGTCATTTCACTGCCCTCTCTTACTGGGAAACTCTGCCTACCAGGCAAGCAGCTGGTGCCAGTTGGCTTTCTTGGAGAGCTTGCCTGCAAAGAAATGGGGGGCTGCCCAGGAGCATCCAGTGCCCATGAAAGCTCCCTTCCACCGGGTAAGTGCATGAATTGAAATTCTCTCCTATACCTCACTGCCAGTAAGACAGGCTCTGTGAGCCGGACCCTCTCAGAAGTATAATGAGTGGCCCTTGGAATGGGGTGACTTCTCCTTCTAGGAGTCCTTCTAGGGGTCCTTCATGTATATGACTTCCTAAGTAACTTGCTGCATGTCACGCTGCTAGAGCGGGGATTCAAGCCAGGTCCTCCGACTTGTGGTTCTACTGCGTGGGGGTCCAGCAAGCCTCCCTCTCGGTGCTATTAACGTGCAGTCCACATCAGGGGTGGGGGTGTGCTCAAGTCCCGCACTCCCACTGTCACCTCATCTTAGCAGAAGCATTCCAGTGTCATCAAAACCCTCTGCCTGCTTCTCCCTCTTCCTCTGCCCTTCTCTCCGTCGTGTGCACACTCTCTCTCTCTAAAAAAAAAAAAAAAAAAACCTTTAAAAATAATGAATAAAACCTTTGAACTCCTTGACTAAAATGTAGCTTGATACAGGAGCAAACTACTATTCATTCAACTACCTCTTTGGTAGATGTTCTTCATCAGCTCCCAGGAGACTTCTACACCCAAACCAAGTCCATCCTGTTCTCCAGAGACCATTTGATCTGTGCTATACGACAGAATTTGTTTTTCCTTCTGCTCAATCTGCAAAGAATAAATGTCTAGCCATGGTATGCTGATAAAGCTTTAACAACTGGTCTCAAGGGGAAAAAAAAAAATATATATATATATAGAGAGAGAGAGAGAGAGATTTATTATAAATTATTGACATAAAGAACACATAGTGCATAATTTAAAAATAACAGCATACACAAAACTGTGTGTTGTAAATTTCACCTAGCCAATGGGGTCTCACAAAATGCTTCCACTGATTGCTACTGAAATCCTGACTAAGCAGCCAATCCATGACCGCAGCTGACAGACAGGAGTAGTGCTGATGGGAGTGCTGGCTGAGGCTTTCCTTTAAATTAAAGTAAGACAAACGTGAAAAATAAAGACATGAAAGGACTTGGCTTTTCCACTAGTGATGTGAGAGACTTCTTTGCTGAACTGGATGACAGTTTTTGAATACTGGAAGACGATTTCTCAGCTTGCTGCCCTATTTGCAATGTCATGAGCACACTTTTAAGTTTAATCTGAATTATTGATCTTTCGTCATCCCTCTCTTAAGTCTAGATGTCAACAAACAATAAATCACTCACTGATACCCAGTGTTTGCCCATTTTCATGGCACGAATACACCATGACTAATTTCAACCTCCCCACACGGTATCAGGGAACGCAGAATTGGGAAAAGATGGACAGTGACGCACCGTTATTCGCGCCTTCATCTAGAATGCATATACACAGGGATTGATAACCCAGGGAGCATGGGCAGTGGTACAGTACAGTAAAATGAGTAGGACATAAGGAGCTTTGAGTGTTTATTTTTATAATATAATTTATTTAATTGTAAAGTCATCTCATTTCATCGTAACAATGGTTCTATTTAACAAATGCCTAACAACATTCCTAAAAATTTAACAACTGACTCTCTGAGCTGGTTAGACGCCAGCCCAAGCACACCCTGAGTCTCAGTGATGTCTGGCCCCATCTTCACAGCTGGTTTGAAGTTTCAAGGTCTTTTCCCCTCTTTCTCCTTTCTATAGGAACTACTATGAAATAGACAACTCTTCCAAAGGCCTTAATCCTGAGAAAGGCCCTAATAATTTCTGTGGGTACCAGAGCTCCCCCGCTCATGCAATCAATTCCCAAGTTCCCACCTGTTGCTACTGGGTGTGTAAGCGTAGCACATCAGTGCCAGAATGGATATGAGGGGTCACCTGAGTCCAGCCTCCCACCTCAGGCCTTCTCCTTGTATTCCATTATAATCCATTATTAAGTCTATCAAGAATAACAAAAATAGAATCCCACCATTGTACTTTGAAAGGAATTACAGGAGTTAGTGAGCCATGTACTCTCTATTCTATTTGCCGAGACTCCCAAGGCACCATCTTCCATGCTACTCGTTTGGGTATTTAGAGGATAATGCCCAGCAAAGCTAGTAAAAATATATCACAGAGTCTGTCTCACCTTGAACTTCTGGCTTGTGGAAGTATACTAGCCATACTTGTCATGACATCTACACACATTTTTTCCAAACCTTGTATTCTCCCTCAAACTTCCACACCGCTGAGCTGAGGCTATTCCTCTGAGTTCCCTTCACCTATTTGTACCTGTGAAATCAAAGCCCAGGTCCACCTAGATCCCTCCTGTTCTCAGGAGGTCCTAGCGGCTCTGAACTTCCATGGCTCTCGATGCTTCCAGAATTCTGATGGAATGGTGTTACATTTTGTTGCAAATAATAATTATGAGTTCCGAGAAGACAGAGCTCATACTGTCTTCATCCTCCAATCTCGCTCTCAGGGCACCCCCAGTACCCTGCAGTGAGATAAATGACCCGACTAGCCTTCCCAGCCTCAGGAAAGCAGTCCCGGGGATGCGTGACTGGGAGGCAGCCATGACTCAAAGGACAGGCCAAGCTTTGGCCATCAGGTTATCCCTTCTGCACTCTCAGCGGAGCCTGGCTTTAAAAATCACTCGATGGAAACCTGAATCACTTGAAGTTTCTAAAAGAAAAGAATTCACCTTCAGACCACAGTTGCTGCCCTAGGGGACAGACTCCACTGCCTGAATTTGCAGCCCCTGGGTGCTGGGTGCACCTGATATAGCGGGCATCACTCGGCTCTGCACAGGACCAGGAGCTCAGGTTTCCTGGGGAGCAGGTCAGTCACAGCAATAAGGACAAGCCCAGGTCAGCAGGAGGCACCAGCACAGTGAGTCCAGGATTATAAACTCTGTAGGAGAATATAGTCAGGCTCCATTATTTGCCAACTGTGTGACCTTGGGCAAGATTACTCAACCTCTCCAGCCGCAGCTCCCTTACACAGATTGGGAAAGCTAAGCATCCCAATCTCATAAGGTTATTGTGAGAATTCAATGAGTTTGTGTATGTAAAGTGCTTAGGATGATGCCTGGAATAAAGTCAATATTCAATAAATGGTAGTATTCATAGGAACATACATAACACCAGCTATTATTAGAGGAAAACATTTCTATTGGCCTCGTTAGTTGGGAGAGGAGAGGAGGAGCGGGAGGGCTGCTGAGGGTAGAAGGATGAGAGCCATTGGAAAAATAGGAGCACCATCTGGGAGGGTGAGGACAGGGTCTCTAGGCCTGGCTCTATCATGATTTCATTCTGTGACTTCCCCTCTCTGGACTGCAGTGTCTTCATTGCTGGGAGCCCAGTCTGGTTTCCCAAATCAGGCTCCGAG
Source organism: Spilogale gracilis (assembly GCA_004023965.1). Classification (NCBI taxonomy): domain Eukaryota; kingdom Metazoa; phylum Chordata; class Mammalia; order Carnivora; family Mephitidae; genus Spilogale; species Spilogale gracilis. The sequence continues at coordinate 83,785 of PITA01006871.1, forward strand.
CCTGCAAAGCTGGATAGATGATTTGTTGTTTAAGCTTTCTTGGTGACTCTGATGCACCCAGCTGGTGTTTAGGGGCCATTGGATTCAATCAAAAACCCCAATTTCAGGGCCTTTGCACTTGCTGTTCCCTCTGCTTGGAAAGCTCTTCTGGGACATGTTTCATCGTCTCATGCTCTCATCCAGGTCACTGCATCATTAGTGCTCCTTTGAATTACCATCTAACCCCCCGACCTGGTTTCCTTTTCCCCATTGCACTTCTCTCTCTGTAACTTGATCCTCACTAGAATGTAAACTCCATGAGGGCAGACAGACTGGATTTTGTCTGTGACTACACCCTAGCACCTCTGGAATAACACCTGTTATGTAATTGACACCCAGTAAGTCCATTCTGAATAAATGAGTGAATTGAGTGAATAGGAACGCATCAACTTTGCCTCTGCCTGCAAGTCAGACGCTGGAGCAAACAAAGAGCAATCCGGTAAGACAGCCTGCTCGGCAGCTGGGAAATCCTCTCGGAGTGCTCACCCCAAGTGCCCCAGGACTATAGGACATGTTTCTTCTTCCACCCAAGGCAATCGCCCCCAAAGAGAGGTTTCGAAAACCAGAAAACACCCTCAGTCCTGTGTTTTGGGGTTTCATTTCATTTTGCAGCGATTTACTTTTAGGCAGGATAATGACAAACTTTGCAGCCCTTGCTTTATGGAGAGATGGGGAAGCATTTCCAATGTGTGCTCTAGAACAATGTACCGATAGACATGATGTCATTTGGTTTTAAAAAGGTGTTTGAGCTGGAAAATGTTTCCAAAAGTATTGGGGGAGGGGCATAAATGACTAACAAAAGTTACATATGTGGGTTATTGTCTAAAAAATAGAGTAATATGTGAAACACTTTTGAAGGTAAGACTTTATGGGCTGATGTTATACTTCCAGATTTGTCAGGTTTTAAAAAATAAGTATGCTGATCTGAGTCCATCCACTTGAAAGGAAAAAGTCTCTTTTCCTCTAACACTGTCTTATTTGCATATGAAGGATATGAGACCCAGACACAAGTCTGCTGGATGGTTAGAGCTTATCTGTTTAACTGGCTCTCGCAAAAATGTTCAGCCTAAATACCCTATCAGCAACCTTGATTTTGATGGACTTGCCACATCCAAAAGCTCTTTTTTCCCTTCTGAGTAACATTTTCCCAGAACTTTCGGGAAATAATTTAAAAAGTCAGATAATCCATAAACCTAAAGAGCACGTGTTTCCAATATGTATCAATATTCGATGAAGGAGTTCCACTAATCAATTAAGTTTAGGAAGCATTGAGTAAATGAAAATTTTTAACAGGATGGTCCCTCTTTAAATATGGTAATGTGTGTGTGACCCTCAGGAGGAAAACTTGGAGACAACATTTCCCTCAAAGCCTTTGATCACAGAACACGTTTTGAGCACGTACCTTATCTTACAGGGCTAGCAACTCTCAGACTACAATTGCGAAATGCTGGCCTAGACAGGACTAGTAAAAACTGGCTTAAAATTTTAGAAACTATGACATGTCTTGTTTGTTCTTTTTTTGAAGAACTTGAAAGACAGGTATCCTAACAATCACCCAGTAATTTTTCTGAACTCCAAACTATGATTTTTACCCTGTGCTGAGCACACAAGAAAGGAAGGAGATAACATAAGTGTGTTCTGGATCGGAGGATGCTTTGACAAATGTATGTATGGGTACAATTCCATTTGGTGATCGATGTGCCTTCTCACCATAAGTAATGATTAAACAGGATGAAAAATATGAAGCAACTCTTTTCAGGCATTAAGCAATAGCTAGCAGGACTGTGAGCCTTGAATAGGGGTAGCACGTGAGGCAAACCCTACAAGCAGCCTGGCTTTCTGCGAGGGGCCAGTTACAAGATGCTCTGGCAAAGGGATACAGACGATAATCAACATGCTTGGTTGAGGAGGCAGAGATGGGACCTGGGGGAATTTGCAGGGCAAAGCTGCAGTGAAGAGGTAGCTCTGTAGGAGGCCTGCCAGAATTTTACATTGGGGGGCACCTCTGACTTCTTGGTGGAGAGCAATGCTGCAAATAACCAGGACAAAACTCCACTGGCCCTATCAGAGAACGCATTGGATGGGAAGGAGATCTGAAGAGAGACACCAGAGGTCCTTAATGTTGAGAGACTTTGGAATTCCAGCCAAGCAGAGTGGGAAGAGAGCTTGGTGAGCACATCCTGTGTTCATGTGAGGTTCCAGAAATTCCACACCTTCAGAGAAAGGACCATGCCATAGAACTAGGACCATGCCGCAAACACAAACGTGAAGTAGGCCCATCCTAACAAATCCTTAACATGAGCCTCCACAAGATGGAGGGTTTTTTGTTTGTTTGTTTTGTTTTGTTTTGCATCTTACATATTTAATTTATTTATTTTGCAGGGGCAGGGGTGGAGGAGCAGAGGGAGAGGGACAAGCAGACTCTGGGGTGAGCCCAGAATATGAGTCAGGGCTCAATCTCAGGACCCTGAGATCATGACCTGAGATGAACTCAAGTCAGGTGCTCAATCAACTGAGCCACCCAGGCACCCCAAGATTGAGGTTTTTATATGTATTTACATAAATACAAAATTTAAATATAATAAATATAAATGTGTATATTTGTTTTGATAGATAGATACGGATTCATTTAAAGGAACTGGCTCTTGGGTCATGGAACTGTGGAGCCTGGCAAGTCCAAACTGTTTAGGGCAGGCCAGAAGGCCGGAAACTGGCAAGAGCTGATGCTTCGGTCTTGATGTAGAATTTCTGCCCTGGAAACATGATTTGCTCTTAAGGTCTTCAACTGATTGAATGAGACCCACCCATGTTATCAAGGGTAATTTCCTTTAAAGTCAGCTAATTACAGATGTTAACTACGTCCACAAAATACCTTCATAGCAACATCTAGATTAGTGTTTGATTGTATAGCTGAGTACTACAGCCCCGCCAAGCCGACACATAAAACCAGCCATTGCACTATCGGAACACTAACAAAAATATTGTAAGAAAATAAAATTACAGATCAATGTCTTTTGTAAACATAGATGTAAAACTGCTTACCAGATATTATTAAATTAAATGTAGCATTATATAAAAAAGATAACCCATTATGACTAAACAATGTTTATTCCAGGAATACAAGGTTAATTTAGCATTCAAAAAGCAATCATTTAATTTACCACATCAATAGAATTATAGAGAACTACCATAAGATCATCTCAAAAATAAAGAAAAGGAATTTGGCAAAATTAAATACCCATTTATGATTTTAAAATCCTTTAGACAACTATTAATAAAATATCTGATCAAGAATCTTTGAGAAATCCACAGTCAGTATTCTACTTAATAGTGGATTATTGAAGACTTTCTCTATAAGATCAGGAACAAGGGAAGGATGTGAGCTCTCTCCACTTCTACTCAGCACTGTAATGGAGATCCTGACCAGTGCAGTGAGGTGAAATAAAAAATATAAAGATTGGAGGGTGCCTGGGTGTCTCAGTGGGTTAAGGCCTCCGCCTTCAGCTCAGGTCATGATCTCAGGGTCCTGGGATCGAGGCTGCATCCGGCTTTCTGCTCAGCGGGGAGCCTGCTTCCTCCTCTCTCTGCCTGCCTCTCTGCCTTCTTGTGATCTCTCTCTCTGTCAAATAAATAAATAAAAGCTTTAAGGAGAAAAAAAAGTATAAAGATTGGAAAGAAAGAAGCAAAACCTGCTTTATTTGTAGATGACATGTATATGTATATAGAAAATCCTAAGGAATCTATAAAGCCACTAGTCGAACTAATTAGGGAATTTAACAACATCGTAAGATTTAGGCCAAATACGCAAATAGCAGCTTTCTCTCTCTCTTTTAGTTCTCGTTCTATATATTAGAAACAAACAATTAAAAAACAAAATTTTCAAAACACTATTTACAATGACATCAAAATACATGAAATATTTAGGAATAACTTTGCGTAAAGACGTCCAAGATTTCTATATTAAAAATTATACAATATTACTATTAAGAATAAAGGAAAACAAATAAACAGAAAGATGTACCATGTTCATTAATTGAAAGGCTTGATATTGTTAAGATGTCAATTCTCTATCAAAATTGATCTACAGATTCAAACAAATCAAATCCCAATCAGATTTTTGTAGAAATTGACAAGTTGATTCTAAAATTTACATAAAAATGCAAAACACTGGAGGGTCCCAAATCATCTTATAAAAGAAGAGCAAGATTGAAGAACCCACAGTATCTGATTTCAAGGTATTTTAAAAATCTACAATAATCAGGGTGCATGGTGGCTCAGTTGATTAAGTGTCCCACTCTTCATATCAGCTCAAGTCATGATCTCAAGGTTGTGAGATCAAACACTGCATTAGGCTCCATACCTGGAGGCTTCTTAAGAGTCTCCCTCCCTCTCCCTCTCTTCTTTTTTCTCACCCTCACCCTCTCTAAAAAAAAAAAAAAAAAAAAAAAAAAAAAAAAAAAAAAAAAAAAAAAAAAAAAAAAGAGTTCAGAAACAGAGCCACACATCAATTAATCTATGACAAAGGCATTAAAGGCATTAGAAGACTCAGTGGGGAGAAGAAAGTCTTCCTCAAATGGTGCTAGAATTACTGGATAAACGCTTGGAAAAAATAAATCTCAGTCCTTAACTCACACCATACAGAAAAAAATTAATTGAGATGAATTATAGGGTTAATCACAAAGCTGAAATTATACAGCTGCTAGAAGCAGAAAGGAAGGTCTTTACAGCCTTGTGTGTGGCAGAGATTTCATAGATAGGACAGAAAAAGCATGAATCATAGGAGCACCTGGGTGGCTCAGTTGGTTAAGCATCTGCCTTCTGCTCAGGTCATGATCTCCAGGTCCTGAGATCAAACCCCACATCCAACAGGCTCCTTGCTCAGTGGGAGTCTGCTTCTTCCTCTCCCATTCCCTCTGCTGTTCCCCTTTCTCATCATGCTCATTGTGTGTGTCTCTCTCACTCTCAAATAAATAAATAATACTTTTTTTTTAAAGCCTGATTTATAAAAGAGAAAATGGAAAAATTGGGCCTCACTGAAATAAACTTTGCTTATCAGAAAAATACCATTAAGAGTATGAAAATGAAAGCCACAGAGCAAGAGAAAATATCTGTTATGCATATCATTAGAAGAAAATATTACTCAGGATATATAAAGAATACCTACAAATTAATAAGACAAACCAATAAATATGAGCAAAACACTCAAACAGAAACTTCATGAAAGAAGATATGCAAATGGTAATAATCACATGAAAAGTGTCTGTCATTGCTGGTCATCGGAGCAAGGCAAAGTACAGCCAAAATGAGATGAGCGCTCCATTCCTACTGGAACAGCTCACGTGAAAAAGACCGATAGCACCATATGTTTATAAGAAGGTGGAACTACTGAAACGCTCTTACACTGCTTTCGAAAGTATAAGTTAGTATAACCACTTTTGAAAACTGTTTGGCATTTTCTTATAAAGTTCAAAATACAGCTATCCTATGACTCGGCAATTCTACTCCTAGGTAATTGCCCAAGAGAAACAAAAACATATGCCCCCTCCAAAGTCTTATACAAGCATGGTCACAGTAGCTTTATTCATAATAGCCTAAAACTAAAAACAACCTGGATGATATCATTTATATGGAACATCAGAACAGGCAAAATGAACCTATAGTGATAAAAATCAGAACAGTGACTGTCTGGTGGGGGATTATTGACTGAATAGGGGCAGAAGACTTCTGTGGTGATGGAAATATTGTACACCTTCATTGGTGAGTGGGTTAACAGGGTGTGTTTCATCCATTGGACACTTAAGATCGGTACATTTCACTGCATGTACATTTCACCTCTATAAAAGTGTAAAGGGGAAGTGAAGGAGGAAGGAACTAGATGGCAGAGAAAAGCAAAACAAAATTAAATTATCCTTTACTTGCAAGCATGCACACACGAACACACACACACCACACAAATATGTGTAAGTCCGTTCACTGTGAATTGGGCCCGTGTTACCCAGAACGCCATGTACGTGTCAGATCTATTTCAATAGGTATTTTCACATCTCACTATCAGAGAGTTCTGTATTCATTTTTGTTTCTCTCCTGGGTTTTCTTACCAAAATACCCACACATGTTCGAAAAGAGAGGGAACAGAAACACTAATTCTGAATTTCACACTTACCAGAATTTCAGACAAATTGTTCGTTGTTGACGTTTTGAGATTTCATTTCCTGCCACGATTCTCTTCAGGAAAGGAAACTAGAAAGGAAATGAGTCAGCTCCTCCCAGGCCTCCCAGATCTGGCCACCTGATTTGAATCTAGTGTTTGATTGATAACAGAAAAAGTATTTTTCAAGAATACAAACTAGTTATTATTTTTATTAATTTTGTTCTAATACAGCACTTGATTTAACTTGATCCCACCTTCCCCTCAGGGCCGACCAAGTGACATTCCCCATAATAGCATCTTGCTTCATTACTGAAGTGTCCTGGTCACATTAAAATGTAACCACATGGAAATGAATTTCCCCCTTTTCACATTTCTGTCCTTGGTTTCCATGGAAGAGGGCTAATTACCTTTTTAATAGCCCTAATTGATGGGCTTACAGATCATATCTTTCAGTCCCCACTTGTGTGTGTACTGAGGGTGGGGGTGGCCAGCGCTCATTTTCTCTTGACCCCTCAGCTCACTCTTCCTTATTGGAAGGAGGGTCGCTGGCTCATGAAAGGGCCCTGCCTTGTGTTTCTCTGTCTGTAAGACTACCTGAAGCCCATTGTAGGCTGACCAGGAAGCCTGGCTTTGTCTTGGCCAATTGACACAGCTGCGCACTCGGTAAATAGACTCAGATGTTGAGCTTTTGTTTGAAGGATCTTTTCAGATTAATGCAGAGAGAATTAGTTTTTAAAACTTAAGCCGGAGCCAGGATGAGTAGAATGGAGCTGTGAGCCATTGAATTCACGTCCACAAAATGAGACCAACTGTCTTACAGCGTGTTTATCCCCGGTTCCTTTTGGAGGTAGCACTGAGGGGAGAGGCTCCCGCTCAGACCATTGTGAGGAGAAGATCTGACTGGCGATTACTCAGGCTGCAGCTTCATTCTCTGAGGGGACAGAGCCCTGCACTGAACTAAATGCCATTACTGTGGAACAGTGGATGACAATTGATTTGGGTTTTCTTATTTCCAGAACGCAAGAGGTTCTGATAAGTTGTATAAGAAGATCCATGGCCTGTGACAAAGACAATGAGGGCAGCAGCCTAGACTCAGCACTGGGTAGGATCTCAGATCCTTCAGATTTCATTGTTTATAGCACCCAGTCGAGCCTACACCGGTGGGTTCATTTCCAACCATGCTCTGCTGGGACACAAGAAACAGACATCGCTCCCAAAGGACGGCTGGGCTCTGGAGGATGGGACCGTACTGTGATGTACACCATTCCACTTAGCACAGGATGAAATCATAGTCACAGTTTTGTAATTAGGAACTATAGTATCTGGGTACTTGAATGGCTCAGTTGGTTGAGCGGCCGACTCTTGATTTGACCTCAGACCATGATCTCAGGGAATGGGGTCAAGCCTCACATTGGGCTATCTATTCAGTGAGGAGTCTGCTTGTTGCCCTCACCCTCTGCCCCTCCTCCCCCAACTCAAGCTCTCTCTTTCTCTGAAATAAATAAATCTTTTTTTTTTTTTAAAGAAACTGTAGTATTATTTGCATCTTTGAGACTTACAGACTTTTTTCTCAAGCTACAAACTGGGCATGATTTCTCCTCTTTCCTAACATTCCTATGGACTTAGGGAGGTGTTGTGAAAAGAAACTTGACTTTGACTCATTCAGATCTGAATTCAAATCCTACCTTGGTTTCTTTCTTTCTTTCTTTCTTTCTTTCTTTCTTTCTTTCTTTCTTTCTTTCTTTCTTTCTTTCAAGATTTTATTTATTTATTTGACAGAGAGAAACACAGCTAGAGAGGGAGCACAAGCAGGGGGAGTGAGAGAGGGAGAAGCAGGCTTCCCATGGAGCAGGGAGACTGATGTGGGACTTGATCCTGGGACTCCGGGATCATGACCTGAGCCAAAGGCAGACACTTAACGAGTGAGCCACCCAGGCGCCCCCTACCTCTGTTTCTTACTAGCTGTGTGATCTTAGGCAAGTCCCTGCTCTGAACACAGATCTTCTCACCATGATACTTTATATATGGTTACTTATCTTACAGTATTGTTGGAGATTGAAAAATTTTTCTCATATATACGTATGTGAACCTGACAAGCACAGTTCCTAGAGTATTGTAGAACTCCCAGGATATTAGCTCTTCCTTTCCAGATCTCTGCTTTCCAAAGATTTCTTTTTTTTAAATAACAAAAGAGATACCAAATGGGGGCACCTGGGTGGCTCAGTCAGTTAAGTGTCTTCCTTCAACTCAGGTCGTGATGTCAGGGTCGTGGGATCAAGTCCCACACTGGGGTCCTTGCTGAGCCAGGAGTCTGCTTCTCCCTCTCCCTCTGCCTGACACTCCCACTGCTTGTGCTGGCTCTCTCTCTCTCTCTCTTTCTGTGGCAAATGGATAAATAAGATCTTTAAAAAAAATAAATAAAACACATTGAAAACCATACCAGACGGAAAAAGTACCTAGTGAATTACGAAGTATCCACACGAAGCAATGTTTCTTTATTATACTAAACATGCTAAACCCTAAAAGCTGGCTGTGCATGGGCATTCCACCGCTGACCTTATCAAACACCCCCTTTCCCTCCTCTGGCTCCCGCGTCTGAGTGACTGTCACTCACCGCTACAAACAGGTGCCCAGGCCACCTCCTCTCCCGCTCCCCCTACACATTCACCAAGCTAAAATAGAACTGCTGACAAAGCACAAGAGGTGAATCAGAAAAACGCAGAGAGCCATCCCAGAGGAAAATAGACATCAGCATTCCGAAAAGGTGGCAAGTTCACAGATGAAGTGTAGACAGGCTGGTATGTAACATATTTCCCAAAAGGGAATGGCCTCTTCCTGGCTCCACACTAGGAGAGCTAAAGAAAATGCTTGTTCCTCTTTTGCTTTATGAAGACTGGATTCCCTATCAGTTCTACACAGTTCCACACGGTACCTTGTTGAAGAGTGAGGACACTGGCCCAGTCCTGCCCCCAGCTCTGACGCCCCCGCCAAAAACAACAAGAAGAATAGACTCTATGATCATAAGGAGCTTTCTTGAGCCAAGCCTCCAGGATTCTGATTCCCCTGAAGCTTCCTCAAGGGAAATATGTGAGGGCAGAAATGTGGGTTTGAACTGGCCTTAACAATCAGGAACAAAGCTGACAGGCTGAGACCACATCGTGGAGATAGGCATCAAACCCTCAGTTCCAACGGATGTCAACTTTGGACCACCATGCCCCTTCGACTCTAGAAAACTAACACTGGAAGAGAAGTCAATGCCTTGGAAAATAATAAGAGAAATTGTGGTTGACTGAGCTTTACATTCTGAAATATACCCCCAAACTATACTCTCCTATCACTTTCTTTTGTGACTTAGAGGGAAAAAAGAAACTTCTCCTTCTGCTGGGTGACTCTGTAGGGGTCAAATTGGAAGGAAGGCATCCCATCGCATAAAGCCTTGGACTCATCACCAAACCTCTGTGAGCCTCAGTTCTCTCCTCTGTAAAATGGGGATGGAATTCCTTCCCATGGACACGTTTATCCCACAAAGGGAACGACACCACAAAGAAACAGGTTTGATGATGCATTTTCTGCCTGTGCCGGCCTTTTGCTATGGAACAGAGGGACAGTCCACATTCCCTGCGTAAGTCAGATGGATATTGAGCACTTAACCTCGGGAATGCATGTGCTTCCCATCACACTCACACTGGAAGCCAGCACTAAGAACTCTGATGTCCAGTGCTCAGCGAGGAGAACACTGGAACAGAGTGGAATAAAAGAAGCACATCTTGGTGGACTGAAAAGGACGAATAATTCGAAGCACTCACCAGGAAGTATGGAGGGGGGTTTCACAACAGCACACATCATCTGCCTTGTTTAAATAAGATACTTAAGGAGCACTGAGATAAGAGTCCAGAGGCCAAGGACTGATTCCAGCTCTTCCACTTGGGACCTCAGGCTCCTCATCTGTCAGGAAAAGGAGCAGGAGCCCATGATTTCTGACATCCTGAGTTGCCCGAGAAATCGTCTTAGTATTCATTCTCCTCATCCAGGGTTTTGAGCTTATTTCAGAAACAAAGAATTATGAAATCAGTCTCTGAGGAGCTACCTTGGGCTTAGAAACTTTTGGCCTTCAAGCTGAGTTTCTAAATCATACTCTGTTCCAAGTTCCTGTTCCAAGTTCCTGTTTGGCTGGCTATGCCCAGAGGTGGGCAAGGGTAGCTTTGCTTGGAGCCCATGGGTTAAGGACTGGACAAGGCTACATTTGTGTTTCCTGTACATGTGGGAAGACCCCCACAGAGGGGCTAGAGTCTGAGCTGAGTCTTGAGGGGTAAGTGGTAGAAGCACCAGTGGATGAGCGTTCTAGAAGCCAACAGCCCCACAGCTCCAGTGTTGTGCTTATCAGACTGTGTCACATGGACATCTGTTGCATGCTCACACATAGGACGAGTAGGACAGCTATTCACCTATCAGTGACATTTTTGAGCTGACTGAGGCTCTGCCATTTTTAACGTTAGGGTTCAGAAATTGCCTACCAAAAAAAGAGAAAGAAAGAAAGAGGGAAAAAAAGAGAGAAAGAAAGAAAGGAAAAAAGAAAGGAAGGAAGGAAGGAAGGAAGGAAGGAAGGAAGGAAGGAAGGAAGGAAGGAAGAAGGGGGAGGGAGGTAGGGAGGGAAGAATGAATAAATTGCCTACAAGTCCCCTCCCCCCTCCCCTCCAGCAGCCCAATGGGGCAAAGAGCAAGGAGACCTTGTCACTGCCCCCGAGCCACGCCCAACTACAAAGGGAGCTGGGAAATGTAGTCAAGATATGTGCCCAGGGACTATGCAACAAAACACGGATTCTAGGGAATTGCCTGCTAGTTCTGCCGTAATCTGGTCCATTCCTCAGGCCCTGGTCCTTCTGAATAGATCAGAAAGAAAAGTAGCCAGAGGCTCAGGCAAAACACAAGAGAGACGAAGGAAGTTTCTGGCACCAGGGAGCAGGACTCTGGGGACAGGCAGGTTGACTCAAGCCTATTTCACTTTGGTAAGGCAATTGCCCTCCGATGGGGTAAAGAGGCCTGGAACCCCACAGTGGAGAGGCCTCCATATCTCTCCCCACTGATTATGGGAAGGAGAGGGAGTATGACAAGGCTGTGCCACAAGCCAGCCATTGGGCCTCCCAGGGAGAAGCTTGGAAAACCCCTGGCCTTCCCTGGCATCGCCCTAACCCTTGACCCCTCCTTCTGCCCTGATTCCAGCCCCTTTCTCTGGGCAGACTCCAGAGGCCAGGCTGTCGCACCGCCTGATACATGGGCTCCATGCCCAGCCTGTGGGGCCACTTCAGGCTCAGGTTACTGGTGTGAGCTGATTCGGGAGCCTGGCGGGCCCCGTGGCTCTGATGGGGTTTCGCTGTCTGGCCTGCCCTCCTTGGCTGGGCGCCTGGCAGAGAGAGCTGCGTGGCGGGGCCCCAGGCTATCTGCTTTCACCAAGAAGAGGCCCTTCTCTCTGAAAAGAGGAGAATCTGGAGGTGAGGACGTGAGGTTTAGTGTTCCCTGGTCCATCCCACCTGAGAACCCATCCCGCGCCAAAGCCATCTGCCTCCACCCACTTTCCCAAGGAAGAGAGACAAGATAAAGGGCAGATAGAATTAACACCGAACAACTTGTTGATGATTTTATTGCAGGTTAAATAAAATGTCTCAAATAAAACTACAGGAGACCTTCTTTAACCTTACTGGGCTGTAAATATGTATTAACTCATTACTATCAGCAATTAAGACCTAGTTTGGGAACAGTGACCTGAGACAAAAAAGACATTATCATCCTGGGAAATGAATCCAGAATAAAAGGAATTTCTTCCACCTTAGCTAATGAGCAGCTGTATAGGGATGGAAATGAAGGCCTTTGCCTGGGAATTGCTTTTGACAGTTCATAGGGAGAGAGGAGAAAAGGTTCGCCTCTATGGAAAGCTCTTGGAAGCATATTAGGGACATTGTTACAATGCAAATGAGGAAGACCGTTGTGTTTGGGTGGTTTATGGGTTTAGTAAAAGGAGTAACATTTCAATTAGTGGGGAAGGAATGAGAACCGGCCTCAAAAAGGCTTAATTGGCAACTTGGCTTTCCCAGGGGACTTTGAAGTAGCATCCGAGATGGAAGGTTTTCAGAGGTGGGTGGAGAGCAGTGCAAGGAGGAGCCCCTGGGCTCTTGGGGTCAGAGGGCAGATGGGGTGCTCACGAGGTCAAACCCACCGTTACACAAAGTCCAGCCTCACCCAAGCGGGGCTCCAGCCTTCAGGGCTTCTGATGATGAAGATGACAAGACCCTTCCCTCTCTCAAGCTGCCTGTCTCCAGGAAACCACGTCACTGTTAAGGACTGCAGCTCTAACTTCATCCATGTGGAATTTCTTTTTCCTTCTCAAGAGTCCCTTTTGCTAGGTGTCTAGGATCAGCCCAGAAAACTGGGGGATTCAACTCCTAACTGCTGTGAGTTATAGGGGAGGATGCAATATTGCATTCAAATGTGGTGTGTGTGTGTATGTGTGTGTG